>PGFW01062226.1:20419-31775 GCA_003123925.1 Haematobia irritans | reverse complement strand
GATAAGGCATAAGATGTTATGGGGAAATATGGTTCGAACCTTCATCCCAGATATCTGCTAATTAAACATTCTAATTGGCAGGAGCAAATTAAAAAATGCGCATTTTTTATACCCTCCCACCAAGGATGGGGCGTATAATTAACTTCTGTCATTCCGTTATAATACATACGAAAATACTGGCTCTAGAGAACCCCTAAAGGTATATATATTCGGGTCGTGGTGAAATTCCCTGAGTCGATCTGAGCATTAGTTCCGTAAGTCTGTTGAAATCACGCTAACTTCCGGAGCTATCGACTTGAACACGTGGCACAAGAAGTTTTGGTTAGATTGATGTACGGTCGAAATGGTATTGCAAAATGGGCATGATCGTCGCACTTTTTACGTGATAGCCCCCATCATAAAGGGACCCAATTGGCTTTGCGCAGACCCTCTAAGAGAAACAAATTTCATCCGATCCGGCTGAAACTTTGGTACATGGTGTTAGTATATGGGTCTCATAACAACCGTGCAAAAATTTGGTCCGCCAATCGGTCCATAATTATATATGGCCCCATATAAACGCGATCACAAGATTGAACTCGTGAGCCTCCTTGGAAGACCAAATTTCATCTGATTCAGTTTGAAATTTGTACATTGATAGTTAAATATATGGTCCTCTTAATGAACCATGCAAAAAATTGGTGCTATATCGGTCCAATAAATTATATATAGGCCCATATAAACCGATCACCAGAGTTTGAACTCGCGGAGCTCTCTGCGAAAGACCACAAATGCATCTGATTCAGTTGAATATTTGGTACGTGATGTTAATACTAATGGCCCTCAAACACCCATGCAAAAATTGGTCGATATCGGTCCAATTAATTATATATAGGCCCATAAATGAGAACCGATCCCCAGTTTGACCTCCGGAGCACCTTGGGAAGAGCAAAATTCTTCCCCATTCGGTTGAATAATTTGGTACGTGATGTTAGTAATATGGTATCCACAACGGCATGCAGGAATTGTTCCTATCAGTTCATAATTCATTATATAGCTCCCATATAAACCGATTTGGACTCTCCGGTGCCTTTTGTGAGAAGCCAAAATTCATCTGATCTGGTTGAAATTTGCTATGTGGTGGTAGTAATTATGATATTTAACAACCATGTGAGGTTGAAATTTGTGATGACAGTCTTTCGTAGAAGTTTCAGACGCAATCCATGGTGGAGGTACATAAGATTCGGCCTGGCCGAACTTACGCACGTATATACTTGTTTAACTTGCAGAAATAAACTTTTTAATTAGTATCTATATAATTTTTTAATATATCTCTATACACCAACCTTTTATTTTCTCGCTGTGGTAACCAGCTGCAGACGTCCGTCAATGTTGCGTTGTCTAATTGGGTTCAATGATTGTGAATTGATTTTTAAATAAAATCCATGTCATTGCATGAAGGAACATCCAGAAATCCCACTTGTATGCCTACACGCCCCCCTCCTTGGAATATTCCAGCAGTAGGGGCTTGACGTTATGAATTTTCAACGAAATGGAGGGGAAATACCAGACTGGAATTTTTTTTCGTATCCCAGGAAAGACTGATGGCAATAATTGACAAAGAATTCAATGGGAATGCAATTCGGAAAAGTTCCGCCATGAAAACAAATTGTTGTCACTAAAGATGCAATGCGATACATACAGTAAGTGTTTCTGTAAATTTAGTTTCGTTGAATGATTTAGCGTTTATATGAATCTGAGAATACACTGCAGAAATATCAATGAATATTTGCGCCTCTTTAAGAGCCGTATTGGTTGAAACTCCGAAGTCAAATGCTGGGATCTGCGGTTTATTGGGGCTATATAAAAAATTTGCAGATCGATTTAACTTAATTTTATTAATCAATATTTGTCAAAAGTTTTGATTTCCATTGAAAATATTTTCAAAAAGTTTTATTTCTTATAGGAACATTTTTGTGAAGTTTTATTTCTATAAGAAACTTTTGTCAAATTAACTAACAATAAATAGGCGTCCGGAATCAAATGTTGCAGTTCGGTTTGATATGGGGAGGCCACTACACATAAAAGTGTCCGATATGACTGTCTAATAGAATATTTTGTCTAAATTTATTCTATAGCAAATATTATCAAAAATTTTAGTTCTTATAAAAAAAATTTTTTACAAAATTGTATTTCTATAGAAAATTTTGTCAACATTTTATTTCTATAGAAAATTTTGTCAAAATTTTATTTCTATAGAAAATTTTGTCAAAATTTTATTTCTATTGAAAATTTTGTCAAAATTTTATTTCTATTGAAAATTCTTGTCAAATAAATAAATTTTTTTATTTCTCTTACATATTTGTCAAAATTTTATATTCTATAGAAAAAATTTTGTCAAATATTTTATTTTCTAATAGAAATTGTTATCAAACTAAATAAATGTTTTATATCTTAGAGCAAATTTTGCTCTGAAAATTTTATTTTCTATAGCAAATTTTGCAAATTCTTACCTCCATATTAAAATTTTGTCAAATTTACTCTATAGAAAATTTGTCAAACATTTTGTATAGAAATAACATTTTGTCGCTCAATTTTGACCAAATTTTCATTCTATGGAAAAATTTTGACAAAATTTAATTTCTATGCAAAATTTTTGGCCAAAAAATTATATTTCTTACAAGAAAATACTTGTCAACATTTTATTTCCTGTAGAAACTTCTTGTCAAAGCTTTAATATCTATAGAAAACTTTTTCAATCAATTTTAATTTTTATAGAAAATTGTTACAAAATTGTATTTCTAATGGAAAATTTTTACAAAATTTCAGTTCTATGGAAAAATTTGACAAAATTTTTATTTCATAATATGAAAATTGTCAAAATTTTATATTCTATAGAAAAATTTTGTTAAAATTTATTTCTATAGAAAAATTTTGTCAAAATTTATTTCTATAGAAAAAATTTGTCAAATTCTAATAAATGTTTTTTGTAACTTTAGACAATTTTGTCAAATTTTTATTGCTATAGAAAATTTGTCAAAAATTTATTATTTCTATACGAAAATTTTGTCAGACATTTTACTTCTATGAAAATTTTGTCAAAAATTTTATATACTATAGAAAATTTTTGTCCAAATTTGCAGTTCGGTTTATGATGGAAGCTACACATAAAAGTGTAGAATATGGTCCTGTCTATAGGAATATTTTGTCTAAATTTTATTAATTTCTATAGAGATATTTTGTCAAATTTGATTTCCATACAAAATAGTGTCAAATTTTATGTTCTATGAAAAAATTTTACAAAGATTATACTTTCTATAGAAAATTTTGCCAAAATTTTGTTTCTATAGAAAATTTTGTCAAAATTTTATTTCTATAGCAAATTTTGTCAACATTTTATTTCTATAGAAAATGTTGTCAAAATTTTATTTCTATAGAAAATTTTGTCAAAATTTTATTACTATAGAAAATTTTGTCAAACTAAATAAATGTTTTTTACATCTTTAGACAATTTTGTCAAAATTTTATTTCTATGGAATATTTTGTCAAAATTTTACTTCATATAAGAAAGATTTTGTCAAAATTTTGTAATAGAAATAACATTTGTACGTCAATTGTGGACAAATTTTCATTTATATGGAAAATTTTGACAAAAAATTCATTTCTATGAAAATTTGGCCAAAATTATATTTCTTACAATGATATTGTCAACATTTTATTTCCTGTAGAATTTTTATCAAAGCTTATATCTATAGAAAAACATTGTCAAATTTAATGTTTTTAGAAAAATATTTACAAAAATCTTTTCATTTCTATGGAAAATTTTTACAAAATTTCAGTTCTGAAATGAAAATGGTTTACAAAATTTTATTTCGTATAAAAATTTGTCAAAATTTTTATTTCTATAAGAAAATGTTGTCATATTTTATTTCTATGGAATTTTTACAAATTTATTTCTATAGAAAACTTTTTACGAAAATTTTATTTTCTATAGAAAATTTTGTTCCTAACTAAAATATGTTTTTGTTATTCTTTCAGACAAGTTGTGTTGTCATAAGTGTTATTTCTATCAGAAAATTTTGTCAAAATGTTATTCTCTAGATTGGAGAGATTTGACGAAAGTTTGTCATGTTCTATGGAGAGAATGTTTGCACACAGAAATTGAATATTTTCTAGCCAGAAAAATATTGCAAAATTATATTGTCTACAAAATTTTTGTCAATGTTTTAATCTATAGAAAACATTGTCAAAGATTTTTATTATTATTGTAAATTTTGGTAAGTTTTTTGATAGAAAACTTCTGTTCAAAATCTTTATTTTGATAGAAATTTGTCAAAATTTGCTACTTGTTACAAATTTGTCAAAAATTTATTTGTATAAGAAAAATTTTTATCAAAATTTATTTCTTTAAACGAGTTTGTCAAACTTTTCTATAGAAATAAAAATTTTGAACAAAATTTTCTGTAAGAAATAAATTGTGTCAAAATTCTATAGAAAATTTTGTCAAAATCTTTTGCCATAGAATGAAATTTTTGTAAAATTTACGGCATAGAAATACAAATTTTGTAAAAATTTCTATAGAAAATGAGAATTTAGTCCAACCATTTTATTTCGGCAAAATTAATAATGTAGAAATACAATTTTTGTCAAAAATTTTCCATAGAATAAAATTTTGACAACATTTTCTATTGTAATAAAATTTGGCAGAATTTGTATTTCTAGCAGAAAATTTTTGTCCATAAATTTTATTTCTCCAGAAAATGTTATCAAAATTTCTATAGAAATAAAATTTTTTGACAATAATTTTTATAGAAGTAAAATTTTGGAAACAAATTTTCTATAGAAATAGAAATTTGACATTTTGAAAAAATTTTCTAGAGGAAAAATATATAGCTATTTTATTATTAGTATTTACTCGTTTAGGTTCATGGATTATTTACAAAAATATTACAGTTCCTAATGGTTTTTGAGCAATTTTAATTATATTCTATAGGATTATTAGTCGGGTTTATTTCTTTTGTCTAATAGAAAATTTGTCCAAATTTGCAGTTCGGTTTATATGGGAGCTACACATAAAAGTGATAGATAGGTCCTGTCTATAGAATATTTGTCTAAATTTTATTTCTATAGAAAATATTTTGTCAAAATTTGATTTCATAAAATAGTGTCAAAATATTTATTTCTATGAAAAAATTTAACATATTTTATTAGGATTATATGCCAAATTTTGTTTTCTATACGAAAATTGTCAAATTTTATTTCTTATAGCAAATTTTGTAACTTTTTATTTCTATAGAAAATGTTGTCAAAAATTTTATTTCTATAGAAAATTTTGTCAAAATTTTAATTAAGCTATATAAGAAAATTTTGTCAAACTAAATAAATGTTTTTTACAATCTTTAAGACAATTTTGTCAAAATTTTATTTCGTTGGTTTTTGTCAAAATTTTACCTTCTATTAAGAAAATTTTGTCAAAATTTTGTATAGAAAAATAACATTTGTCGTCAAAATTGTGAACCAAATATTATTATATGGACCCCCAATTTGACAAAAATTTCATTTCTAATTGAAAATTGCGACCCCCAAAATTATATTTCTAGCACCGAATACTCATTGCAACATTTTATTTCTGTAGAACTCCTTTATCAGCTTATATCTATAGAAAGCATTGTCAAAATTTAATGTTTTTAGAAAATATTTACAAAATTTTATTTCTATGGAAAATTTTTACAAAATTTCAGTTCTATGGAAAATGTTTACAAAATTTTATTTCTATAGAAAATTTTGTCAAAATTTTATTTCTATAGAAAATGTTGTCAATATTTTATTTCTATGAAAATTTTTACAAAATTTTCTTTTTGTTTTTACTTTTTTATCTTGATTTTGTCTAACTAGTTGTTTTTTTTATCTTTAGACAATTTTCGTTCTATTTTATTTCTATAGAAAATTTTGTCAAAATTTTCATTTCTATGGAAAATTTTGACAAAATTTCATTTCTATGGAAAATTTTGCAAAAATTATATTTCTACAGAAAATATTGCCAAAATTATATTTCTACAAAAACTTTTTGTCAAAGTTTTATATCTATAGAAAATATTGTCAAAATTTTATTATTATTGTAAATTTTGGTAAATTTTTTGATAGAAAATTCTGTTCAAATTTTATTTTGATAGAAAATTTGTCAAGAAAGTTTACTTGTTATACAAATTTCGTCAAAATATTATTTGGTATAGAAAAATTTTAAGTCAAAATTTTATTTCATTAAAACGAGTTTGTCAAACTTTTCTATAGAAATAAAATTTTGACAAAATTTTCTGTAGAAATAAAATTTTGTCAATTCTATAGAAAATTTTGTCAAAATTTTCCATAGAACTGAAATTTTGTAAAAATTTACCATAGAAATACAATTTTGTAAAAATTTTCTATAGAAATGAGATTTAGTCAACATTTTATTTCGGCAAAATTTTAATAATGTAGAAATAAATTTTTGTCAAAATTTTCCATAGAATAAAATTTTGACAACATTTTCTATTGTAATAAAATGTTGGCAGAATTTTATTTCTACAGAAAATTTTGTCAAAATTTTATTTCTCCAGAAAATGTTATCAAAATTTCTATAGAAATAAAATTTTGACAATATTTTCTATAGAAGTAAAATTTTGAAAAAATTTTCTATAGAAATAAAATTTTGAACATTTTGAAAAATTTTCTAGAGGAAAAAAATTTTGACAAAATCTTATTTCTATAGTAAATTTTTACAAAGTTGTATTGTTCTATGGAAAATTTTTACAAAATTTCAGTTCTATGGAAAATTTTGCAAAAATTTTATTTCTATAGGAAATTTTGTCGAAATATTATTTCTTTTGTCAAAACTTTATTTCTATAGAAAATTTTGTCAAAATTTTATTTCTATAAAAAGTTTGGTCAAAATTTTATTTCTGTAGATATTTTGTCAACATTTTATATAGAAATACAATTTTGTAAAAATTATCTATGGAAATAAAAGGAACAAAATTGATTTGTCAAAAAATCTGCCAATCATAGGTCTGCCCCTTCCAGACCTTAGAACTAATATGTGATTTATGTCACAAAAACAATGTAGGATTTACAGATCAGTATTCTGATACACAAACAGACCAATGTTGTTGTTGCTCAAATACATTTGGAATTCATTATTGGTCAAAAGTTAAATGAACCTTATCAAAACCGAACTGTAAATACGCATGTTTATGTTTTACGCTACTTCCATTTCTGTTACCAAAAACCGGGTCTGACCATCAAACAAATCCCTAAACACAATTGCAACAAAAGACCAAAAGGCAATTACCTCGAAATCATCACTTCATAATTTGAAATTCGAAAGTACGTATCTTTGCGATGGCATGAATATGAAAGTAAAATTGTTTCACATTTTTGGTAACAACGAAAAGAAGGTAGGTAGCTATAGACGGACAGTAACTCATTGAACTGCTAGTAAGGGTTGAGTTAATCTGAGAGGAGCTGTTTGGAAGATGAAAATTCCCAATTTAATGGAATTTCGAAAAAAGTGTGTCATCCTCATTCGTAAAACGTGGCTTTTAGAAGAAAGTTCTTTAATAATCGAACTATACTGTGGCATCACAATATAGTTCAAATATGTCTGCACCAAAAGACCATAAATAAATATTTGTTATACCCTCCACCATAGGATGGTGGTATATTAACTTTGTCATCCCGTTTGTAACACATCGAAATATTGCTCTATGTATATATTCTGGGTCGTGGTGAAATTCTGAGTCGATCCAGCGATGCCCGTCAGTCTCTGTCTGAAATCACGCTAACTTCCGACGAAACACCGATGCGACTTGAAACTTTGGCACAAGGTAGTTGTTATGTGATGCAAATGGGCATATCGGTTACTTTTACGTATAGCCCCCATATAAACGGAAACCCAGATCTTGGCTTGCGATCCTCTAAAAGAGAAATCATATTTCATCCGATCTGGCTGGAAATTTGGTACATGGTGTTGATATATGGGCCCTCTAAGCAACCAAGCAAAAATTGGTCCACCATCCGGCCCATAATTATAATATAGACCCCATTAGACGCGATCCCCAGGTTTGACCTCAGGCAAAAATTCTTCCGACCGGTTAAAATTTGGTAGCGAGTGTAATTATCGGACACTACCAACCTGCAAAAATTGGTCCATATCGATCCATAATTATATATAGGCCCCATATAAACCGATCCCCAGATTTGAACTCCGGAGCCTCTTGAAAGAGCAAAATTCATCCTATCCGGCTGAAATTTGGTACATGATGTTAGTATATGGTATCTAACAACCATGCAAAATTTTGTCAAAATTTTATATTTCTATAGAAAATTTTATCAAAATTTTATTTCTATAGAAAATTTGTCAACATTTTATGTCTTTACGAAATTTTGTTTAAGTATAATTTCTACACAAAATTTTGTCAACAATTTATTTCTATAGAAAATTTTGTCAAAATTTATTTCTATAGAAAATTTTGTCAGAATTTTATATCTGTAAAAAATTTTGTCAAAATGTTATTTCTATAGAAAATTTATGAAGCATTTCATAGTTGAAAAGGAATATTTTGCAAAATATTCCAAAACATCAAGAATTTTACCAATCTACCAAACAGTAAAACATCTGCCATTTTTGGTAGACTCGTGTTCATAATTGTATATAGCCCCCATATAAAGCGACCCCTATATTTCAATTCTGGCTCTATAATTACCGCACAAAAGTTCATATCGGTTCGTAATTATTTCTTCCCTATCATATACCGGTCAAGACCTGAATATATACGTATTTAATCGACCTTTCTTTTGTCTACTATATATCCAGCATGGACTAACTTATAATTTGGAAGATGATATTAAGAAGTTTTTTGGAAGATGATATTAAGAAGTTTTTGCGGCCATTGGCAACCGCAACGCAAGTAATTGTGGTTGACCCGTCTTTAGTAGAAGTTTCTACGCATTCCATGGTGGAGGGTACATAAGATTCGGCCTGGACGAACTTACGGCCGTATATACTTGTTTAGAAAATTTTATTTCGATAGCAATTTTTTTCAAAATTTTATTTCTATGGAAAATTTTATCAAAATTTTATTTCTATAGAAAATTTTGTCAAAATATTATTTCTATGGAAAAATTTTTACATTTTATTTCTATAGAGAATTTGGCAAAATTTTATTTCTATAGAAAATGTTGTCAAAATTTTAAAAATTGGTTTAAAAATCTACCATTTTGGTAGAAATCTTCTGTGGCAACCGTGCCCGGAAGTCTGGAGGTAGGTGTATATGGAGTTTGGAGGTAGGTGTATATGGAGGCTATACCCGAAAGACAACATTTTTGCCACAAAAATATTTTTCTCGCCAAACATAAAATTCTAAAAAGTGATCATATTCCTTCTCTGTGTGTATAGGGTCTCAGATACAATATTAATATTTCAATGCCTTATACTGAACAAAATATTGTCGTGAGGCCAACGATTTGATGTCGTTAAAATGCGAATTCAAATGTTGCTTAGCCAAAAGTCGATAAACTTTTCAATGAAGTCGTGTTGTCCATATAATTAAGTGATTTGACTTATAAATGGGTATTATAACATGAAAGAAAAATTTTTTGGGGTAAGGTCAACTTGACTTTAAAAATTCAGTAAAATTCTTTAAAATTAATGAAATTGTGTTTAAATTTGTTGTATTTTTGCATCTTCACTACAAATCAAAAAATCGTTGAAATGTAGGACATGATTTTCAACACTTTATTTTAAAAACGTTTTCTACTTGAAACATAGCATAAATTCTACTGGAAGTCGAGTCTGAATTTGGAAAATAAAGATGTCTTTAACTCGTTTTTAAAGGACTTTGATGATATATGAAGAAAAAAAGCTGAAAAAAAATCGAATAATTAAAATTTGCTTTCTAAAAGCAAGTACACAAACCCCAAATTTAAAAGAGAATTGTGTCTTAAAAGTATCCTTACTTGTATTCTTTTTTTTTGGCTCGGAATCAATACGAAAATTGTTAAAGTAAAGACAACATCTTTGGAACCGGACATGCTTTTTTCCAGTGTACAAGGTGAGAGAGAGACAATCTCAATATACCATATTTATTGCTGGATGGTTCTAAAGCAGTTATACGTCTTTTTATTCTTGCTTATTTTCTCTACATTTCCAAAGCTTTTTTATGACTTTTACTATAGGCGACTGAACAAGCACCCGCAATTTTTCATCGGAAATCTATTGTTTTACCACGTTACACGTGAACTAGAGGTCATGATCGCGCTGAAGAATCCATGCAGACGTGATTTCCCGGAATGCTTACGGCAATGTCACATGGAACAAAGTGTTTTGTGTAGACTTCCGACATCATAACACCCTCGACTCTATAAATCGGGCCAATAACTTGTCCAGAAAAATACCCCTAGACCCTAATATTGTCCCCACCATTATTGACGTAACTTTTTATATTTCTTGGATTAAGGCTTTCTTTGCAGCCTTCGTGCTAAATTTCGACCATCCGATCCATGCAAGTTAAATTTTGAGTCGTACGTAAATATAACATAGCACATATCCACTGCCCCTGAGGCCATTTAAGGTATTTTTGTGAAAATTGAAGGCGCGCTAACCTAGTTTTCTTTGAAATCGGTGCTTTTTGACATTCTTGTATAATTGCACTCCTACTTATAATGCTCTATCTCGTTACCGTTATGGTAGATATACCCAGTTGAATTTATTTTTTGACTTCTTTATTCGTAGATGATATTTGATTGAATTGTTGCATAGATCTTTTGATTATATGATCTTCCTTAGGCGTAGTATTAGGCTTTCTTCTACCCCAGTGTACAGTTTAGGTGCATCCACTGTTTATAACTCGAGACGCAGTTGGTTTTTGCATATTTTACTTATCCGAAATTCATTTTTGTGATGCACCAACTTTAAAATTATGCTTATTGCCGGTAATAGGGCATAAAGGCCTATGTCGATCAGTTTATGGCCAAATTAAGCAATGAATGTAACGATATTCCTACAATGCCATTTTTGTACGTTTAATCCTTTAATCTCTTTATAGGTCATTATAACTATTACAGGTAAAAAATACAAAAAGTAATGCCCTTAAAGAAGAAAATATTACAGGGTGCTAGGTAGTTGAAAATGTTTGAACAGGTCGAATCATACCAATTTTTACCTTTCGTGAAATATCAATTTTTAATAACAGCCCATTCATTTTTTGGAAAAACCACTCCATAATGATTTTTTTTAGTTTAGCATCTTATACCCTCTATCATAGGATGGGGGGTATATTAAGTTTGTCATTCCGTTTGTAACATATCGAAATATTGCTTTAAGACCCCATAAAGTATACTA
>PGFW01062220.1:0-10102 GCA_003123925.1 Haematobia irritans | reverse complement strand
ATCAAAAACTCGAAAATAAGGTTTTTTAATTTTGATATATTTTTGGTTAAATTTTCTGTGTCAGATTATTTTCGGATTGGGAGTGGTAACCGAGAAAGGGGATCCAAACACCATCAGTTGAAATAATAACTACGAAACTCTCTCTCCCTCTCTTTGGACGAAAAAAAGTTTAGGAGAGTTTGTGAATTATACAGTGAAACCTTTGAAAGGTGAACACCCACGATCACCTACATTTTGTTCACCTTTAAGAGGTGTCCAGGTTTGAGAAGTTAATTTTAATGTGTCAATGCAAACATCCCCATACAACTGTCCATGTTTTGGAGGTGTCCGGTTTTCATAGTGTTCAAATTTTGGGCGGTTTCACTGTATTTGCAAAAACAATGTCAATTAAATAACCTCATATTTTTACATATATTTCATAGAAATATAAATTAAAATATAATTGAACTCAATACAGGTAAATGAATATTCATTTCCCCAAGTCCTATTGTACCAACTTATTCTCTCACACAACTAACAGTTTATGTGTGCCTACACCGTTGTTGGATATAACAGCATTTCTAACAACATCAAAATGGGAAGCAAAGCTGCTTCAATTTAAACGACAAAAAGGAAAATGAGTAATTCTTAGTAGTAAATATGTATATCAACGAATAGTAAAAGTAAATATACATGGAAAATTACATTCGCACAATTTAAAGACATCGAACTCCATACAGTGTTTCATAACACATGCAAAACAAAACAAAATCTCTCCAGATTAATAAGTACAGTGTCTTAAATTGTCCACAAAGTACTAGACTTGTTTTATTGGTAAATAATTCCAATTTAACGCATGCATAGCAAAAAAAAAAACAAAACAAACTCACATACAAACAAGAAAACCCAAGTAAATGTTCTCACTTCTAAAAATAAATTTGCAAGCCGACAAACCCAATCGCAACAATATAAAACTAACAGTATGTGTGTGCCACCATCGTTCACGGGTAACATAACAGCGGAAAAGAGGGAAAGGGGATCCAAATCGTCGTCAGTTGGTTTAATAAACACGAAAATCTCTATCTCTCCCTCTCTCTCTTTTGGAAGGGAGCTAGAGGAAGCGGATGCTCATAATTGAGGTAAATATTCTCTGACACAACTAAGAGCTTATGTGTGCGTACATCATTCTTGGATGTAACAAAATTTGTAGACACTGTTAGGAGAGCAAGGGAGTCCAAAGCTCACACTATATGTTAATACTACAGAGGCATTTAATGTAGTGTGTTTCGTAGGAGGAAAAAATGAAACAATTCCATAGGAAATCAAGGTATTAAAAAAGACTCAAATTGAAATAAAAGACTTACCCAAATATCTGATCAATGGTTTATATATCCCGTGTGCGATACTTATTATTATGTTACTTTACACCCACTGGTACATAGAGAAAGTGCAATACGTTCTTTGTAATATATTCCGCTCTTCAATGCCAATAATTGAAATCTTTATCTCCACATTACAAAATTGCTTCAATTTTTTATACCCTGCTCCACACTGTGGAACAGGGAATTCCAAATTTCCAGTTGTTTTATAATATGCATGTGTAATAAGATGAAGTTATTTCGTTCTCTGTCAACTATAAAGAGTATCAGGGTTTTGCCATTTTGATCCAAAAAAATTATTAAATTTTAAATTTGGTCCGATGGCCGGTCCAAATGGAATTTGGTTGATTTTGGTCCATTTTCGTCAAATCGGTGATTTTTCAATTTTTTTTTAAATTTTGACAAAATTTTCCGTAGAAATAAAATGCTGACAAAAATTTCTATAGAAAAAAATTTTAACGAAATTTTCTATGGAAATAAAATTTTGCCCAAAAATTTTTTTACAGCAATAAAATTTGAAAAAAAAAATTTGTATAATACAAAATGCATGCAAAAAATGTTATATAGAAACAAAAATTTTGGCGGATAACTTCCCAGGCAAAAAAAAAGCGTCGCCAAAAAAGTAGTGGAAAATTTTTCTTTTTGGATGCCGGAAGTGGTTAACAAAATTGCGCGGTGGCATAAAGCTATGATTTTAAACATGGGCTTGTTCAATAGGACGGATGTCTCACCATTCAACAGCCGTTGCACTTTAATTGCATCACTTTCTTAAAGGTGTGCCTGCGAATGGCAGTGATTTTGGAATGTGCATAAAGAATTTTGAGATTATTTTGAAGCGGAATAAGAACAGAATGTTTTTTATGATTTTTACATGCATTATAAAAGCTTGCTCTGGAACGTTTGATAATCAAGATATTTTCAAAAAAAAGTCTCAATTTTTCTAGAAACGGATTTAACGGCATTTTTTTTCGGCATAGAAAATTTTAAATTGTGGATGCACTATTTTACTAATTTTTAGATCTGTTTGTAACCCATTGGGAGCCACGTGGTGCAATGGTTAGCAATGCCCAGCCTTGCATTACATAAGGTCGGGGTTCGATTCCTGCTTCGACGAACAACCAAAAAGTTTTTCAAAGCGGTGGATTATCCCACCTCATTAATGCTGGTGACTACTTCTGAGGGTTTCAATAAGCTTCTCCACGTTGGTTTCACTGGGCAATGGGTGGAACGCCGTTCGGGATTCCGGCTATAAAAAAGGGAGGTCCCTTGTCCATTGAGCTTAACATGCAATCGGGCAAGCACTGCAGTGATAAGAGAGAAATTCACACAATGTGGTAATCACAAATGGACTGAATAGTCCTAAGTGAGCCTGATGGCGCATCGGGGCTGCCACCAAACGCTAATCAATTGAAAACAATAAAATTTTAAATTTCCCATTAAAATTAAAAAAGCGAGTTAATAAAAAAATTGACTCAAATTAACTTCTTGTGGCAATTAAAAATAAAGAACATCTTTGGGAGGACATTGTTTTGGAAGTTCTTCTTTAAAAGCACTTCCAAAAATGTCCTCCCAAAGATGTTCTTTATTTTAATTGCACAAGAAGTTAATTTGAGTCAATTTTTTTATAACTCGCTTTTTTCATATTTTTAATGGGAATTTAAAAATTTTATTGTTTCAATTGGATTAGGTTTGGTGGCAGCCCGATCATCAGCTCACTTAGACTATTCAGTCCATTGTGATACACATTGGTGAACTTCTCTCTATCACTGAGTGCTGCCCGATTTGCATGTTAAGCTCCATGACAAGGGACCTCCTTTTTATACGAAATCCGAACGGCGTTCCACATTGCAGGTGAACACACCGTGGAGGAGCTTTGAACCTCAAGAAGTGTCAAGCCAGCATTTAATGAGGTGGGATAAATCCACCGCTGAAAAAATTTTTGGTGTTTCGGTCGAAGCAGGAATCCGAACCACGAACCTATGTATGGCAAGGCGGCATGGCTAACCAATTGCACGCACGGTGCTCCGCAAAATGGGTTAACAACAGTATTAAAAAATTAGTAAAATAGTGCACACAATTTAAATTCTTGCCGAAAAAAAAATGCTAATCCTTTCTAGATAAAATTGAAGAATTTTTGAAAATATTTGATATCACACCTTCCAGACCAAGGCGTTTGATAATGCATTAAAAATCATAAAAAAATTGTTTATCTCGTCAAAATATCTCAAAAAAATTCTCTTTATGCACATCAAATCACTGCATTCGCAGGCACACCTTAAGAAGTGATGCAAATTAGTGCAACGGCTGTTGAATGGGTGGACATCCCGTCTAATGACACAGTGCCCATGTTAATCATAGGCTTATGCGCCAATTTTGTGTACCACTTCGGAATCCAAAAAGAAAATTTTCACTACTTTTTGGCCGACGCTTTTTTTTTGGCTGGGAAGTTATCGCAAAATTTTGGTCGTTTCTTATATAACATTTTTGCATGATTTTTGTATCTATACAAATTTTTTTTTAAGATTTTTATTTGTGTAAAAGAATTTTGGCAAAATTTTATTTTCGCATAGAAAAGTTTTGTTAAAATTTTTATTTCTAGATAGAAATTTTTGTCAGCATTTTATTTCTACGGAAATATTTTCTGTCATAAATTAAAACAAAAATTGAAAAATCACCGATTTTGACGAAACTGGACGACAATCAACCAAATCCATGTTGACCGGCCATCGGAGCCAATAATTTAAGAATTAATAATTTTCTTTGGATGCATAAATGGCAAACCCTGATACTCTTTAGTTGAGAGAACGAAATAACTTCAAATCTCATACAGGCAATGGCATATTTATAAAACAAATGGGAATTGGAATTCCGGATACATTCGAATTAAGGAAGATGGATAATCCCCATTCGAAACGTAAGGATAAAAATATGAAATAAATTAATTTTTTATTTGAATATTACTCATGACCTTGAAAAGCCTGACTAGAAATTCTAGAAATCTCATATAAAAAAGAAAAGATACAATAAGGTCGATCTTATTTATAAATAAATTCAAGAATATTGTTTGTTCTGTTTCAGCAATTTGCCAAGTTATAAATTTACCTCGGGTTTGAGAAATGGACAATAGAAGTTACTACTCCGAATTGTGTGGCGTATTTGATAGTAATTTGCTTGATATTCGTTGCATAGGATTGATTTTCAAATTTTACATACATATTTATTTTATTTCAAACAATGCTAATTATACTCCCTGTGCAAAATTCAAATGAATGTCGGAGTTAAATTGGCCTCTGTGGTCCATATTGAGTGGTAGAATCGGGTCGAAAGCTATATATGGGAGAATATCTAATCTGAACCGATTTCAACCAAATGTTGGGCACGCCATAGGCTTACAATCTAATTCTACTCCCCTTCAAAAAATTTCAAACTAATCGAGCAAAAAATTGGCCACTGTGGTATATGAGTGTAAATCGGGCGGAAAGCAATATATTGGAGCTATATCTAAATTGAACCGATTGCAACCAACATGTAACACGCAATACTAATAAGTGCTAATTCTACCTCCCCTGTGCAAAATTTCCCAACTAAAATCGGAGCAAAAATTGGCCGTCTGCGGGGTCATATGAGTGTAAATCGGGCGAAAGCTATATATGGGAGCGTATATCTGAAGTCTGAAACCGATTTCAACAAAATTGCACGCAATACCTACAATCTATTCGTTACTCCCTGTGTAAAATTTCAACCAAAATTGGGGTAAAACTTCTGGCGTTGGGACCGTATTAGTCCCTATCGGCGAAAGATAGTATTGGGGATTATATCTAAATCTGACGCGATTTCACTAAAAATTTGGCAGCACTTGACTATAGACTAGTTGTTCTTCTTGTGCAAAATTTTAAGCAAATTAGTGTAAAACTCTGGGCTTCTGGGCCATATAAGTCACTATCGGGCGAAAGATATATATATGGGAGCTTATAATCTAAATCTGAACCGATTCTTCCAAATCAATAGAGATCGTATTCTGACCAAACACACACTGTGCAAATTTGAAGGCCCCCCCCCCGAATTGACTAAAACGCGACCTAGACTTTGATTACAAAAATGTGTACGACAGACGGACATGCGCTATATCGACTCAGGAGCCACCCTGAGGCATGTTTTCAAAGACGCATGTGTCTATCTCGTCTCCTTCCTGGGTGTTGCAAACATATGCACTAACTATAATACCTGTTCCACAGTGTAGCAGGGTATAAAAAATGAACAATTTTGTAAATGTGGAGATAAAGGATTTCAATTATTGGCATGAAGAGCGGAATATATTACAAAGAACGGTATTGCACTTTCTCTATGTCAGTGGGTGTAAAGTAAACATAATAAAAGTATTGCACACGGGATATATAAACTGATCAGATATTTGGGAAGTCTTTTATTCAATTTGAGTCTTTTTAATCCTTTGATTTCCTATGGAATTTGTTTCATTTTTTCCCTCCTACGAAACACACTAACATTAAATGGCCTCTGTAGTATTAACATATATGTCGCGAGCTTTGGACTCCCTTGCTCTCCTAACAGTGTCAACAAATTTGTTGTTACATCCAAAGAATGATGTAACGTCACACATAACTCTTAGTGTGTCAGAGAATATTTACCTCCAATTATGTAGCATGCCGCGTTCTCTAGCTCCCTTCCAAAAGAGAGAGAGAGGAGAGATAGAGATTTTTCGTGTTTATTAAACAACTGACGACGATTGGATGCCCCTTTCCCTCTTTTTCGCTTTATGTTACCCGTGTAACGATGGTGGACCACCATACTGTTAGTTTTATATGTTGCGATTGGGTTTGGTCGGCTGCAAATTTATTTTTTAGAAGTGAAAACATTTACTGGGTCTTTCTTGTTTGTATGTGGAGTTGTGGTTTTTTTTTTTTTTGCTAATCATGCGTTAAAATGTGGACAATTATTTACCAATAAAACAAAGTCATAGTACTTGGGACAATTAAGACACTGTACTTATTAATCGAGAGAGATTTGTTTTTGTTTTGCATGTGTTATGAAACACTGTATGGAGTTCCGATGTCTTAAATTGTGCGAATGTAATTTTTCCGATGTATATTTCTTATTACTATTCGTTGAATGATACATATTTACTACTAAGAATTACTCATTTCCTTTTTGTCGTTAAATTGAAGCAGCTTGCTTCCCCATTTTGATTGAGTTAGAAATGCTGTTATACCAAACAACGGTGTAGACACACATAGAACCTGTTAGTTTGTGAGAGAATAAGTTGGTACAATAGACGTTGGGGAAATGAATATTCATTTACCTGTATTGAGTTCAATTATATTTAATTTATTCTTATGAAATATATCGTAAAAATATGAGGTTTATTTAATTGACATTGTTTTGCAAATACAGTGAAACCGCCAAAATTAACACTATGAAAAACCGGACACCTCCAAACATGGACAGTTGTAGGGATGTTTGGCATTGACACATTAAAATTAACTTCTCAAACCTGGACACTTTTAAAGGTGAAACAAAATGTAGGTGATCGGGGTGTTCACTTTCAAAGGTTTCACTGTATTATTCACAAACTCTCCTAAACTTTTTTTCGTCCAAAGAGAGGGAGAAGAGATTTTCGTATAGTTATATTTCACTGATGGTGGTTTGGATCCCCTTTCCGGTTACCACTCCCCAATCCGAAAATAATCTGACACAGAAAATTTAACCAAAATATATCAAAATTAAAAACCTTATTTTCGAGTTTTTTGATAAATTTTAGTATGAAACCAAATGTTGTCTCTTCTTCAAAAAAAATGCATATTTATTACAATATTGTATATTCGAACCTCTGCGCTTAAGCGAGTAAATTTTTTTTGTATAAATAGTTCCTTAATAATAAATTTATAATAAAAAAAAAATACAATAAATTATAAATAATAATAAATATAATAGAAAATTTTGTCCAATTTTTTGTATAGCAATATTTTTCTTTAATTTGAATCTCCATTGAAAATTCAAAAAGTTTATCCTTATATGTCTCTATCTTCTCTTTATCTACTATAGAAAATTTGTCTAAATTTTTTCTGTACAAGATTTTGTCAAAAATTTTATTCTTACACGGACGAAAAGGCAGTTTACATATGTTGTGGGTGTAAAAATTATATGTTTGGAACTCCAAATTTTTTTTAACACAATAATTTTTAAGTTCAAGACATATATGTTCGTAACTAGCGTAACATGTTTGGACATAATATATTACCATAATATATATATATAGTTATATTATATATACTATACTATAATATATATTATATATATATATATATATTAATATAATATATAGTATATATTTATATAATATATTATATATATATACTATATATATATATATATATATATATATATATATATTATTTTTAATAGTATAATAATTATTAATATAATATAATATATTAATTATTGTTGAAATTGTGGATCATAAAATGTTTGTAAGATATAATATGCTTGAATGCAAACATGCATTTGATAATTACTGTGTTTGTGGTATTGTAAAAATGAAAGACAATCTACGTTTACTTGAAGTGATAAAAAAAAAAAAAATTAAAAAAAAAAAAAAATTAAAAAAAAAAAACTATTAATGTAAGAATTGTTAAATGTGAATACCAGTTTTCCAATTGAGCCCGTTTCACATTTTTAAACGGACTAAATATAATATATTTTTTATTCATTTCTTTTAGTGACCAATTTTATTTCGTGAAATTGACCAATCAATCCCATCAACTCCATCATTTTATCAAATATTTAAGAATATGTTTGCAATAAAAAAGTGGGTACCGTATTGATCTTTTAAAATTATAATTTTTCACTCCTGAGTTTTTCTTAAAACCAGAGGGGTATGGGTTTTTGTGGAAGATTCACCTTGAAGTTGCAAGTGGCGTTGGCTATTAAATTGCATTTTTTGTTTGTTACCTGGCCTTTTTCAGTTTGAACCAAGTAGAGAGCATTATATCTGATATAATAAAACTAATGAGCTGAATATTGTAATGGTAAAAAAGTTCTTTCTTTTGGATTAAAAATATAAAAATATCGATAATAAATAAAAATATGTTTATTTTCCATTTATATTTTTTTCTATTTCAGAATTTGGCAAAGTATCATTCAATATAGATACCAAATAATACATTGCTTCCCATTATTTTTGTCTTTGATGTTCAAAATTTTCAATAGACGATTTAATGGTGTGGAAATTTTGGAAAGGAATTGTTACTAAAATTAAATTAACGAGCTCCTTAAATGACACCTTTTTAATGCTAAAAGACTACACGCTGAAAAGAAGATTATAAATCGCAACCTGGAACTAAGATTGAACTTGATATCTATGAAGGTATGTTTAACAAATTAACATTTTTATGTCGAACAAAATTAAATTCGAATTATCTGTTTACTTTCAGAAAAACTAATTTAGCTTACTGGCTGCTGATTTATATGGAAATCTAGGCGCATTAACATATTAGAAGCAACATGCTAACATGGTTATTATTATAAAGGAAGATAATGATTTATATAATTTATTTTTCACCCTATAGTTGTCATTGATAGTAAGTTGTAATTTCGTAAGTTATTTTAGAACAAACAAAATGACAAGACATAATTTATTTGTCTAATTGCATAATTAAAAAAATAATAAAATATTAAATATGTTTATAAGAAACACATATTTTTTCTTTTATTTCAAAAGAAAAAAACTAAAATACGATTTTGGGTTCGCAATATATATTTTTTTGAATCGAAAGTTATAGCAATTATCAATAATTATTTTAATTGAATGAATCAAATATTTGATTGATTTTTGTCGCGAAATTGATAAATTTTAATTGATTTCAATTAAAACTGTGATTGAATTTTTATGTTAAAAATCAATCAGCGTTTTTTAATTGATTACAATCACACAATTAATTGATTCCGTGACAAAAGTCAATTAAATTTCTTAATTAAAAATCTTGTTGGTTTTCAATCAAAATGGGTGGATTGAATACTATCATTTTAGTGATTGAAGACATTTCAATTAAAAAAAATGATTGAATCCGCGATTTTCGTGATTGAAAATCAAAGAAATTTTTTTTTGTGTGTATAGAAGACTACATTTAGCCAAATTTTGGGTCAGTATCGGTTGATAAAATAAGGGTTTTGTGGCCAAATTTGGGGAAAATCGCGATACATATATATGGAGCTATCATCTAAATCTGAACGCCGATTTGGATGAAATTTTGGCAGATTGAAGGGGCGATGGAAAGATTACTTTTGCCAAGTTTGGTGACGAATGCGTTGCAAAAACGCGCAACATGACGCCCATTTGTCGAATCGGACGATACATATAAATATGGGAGCTAATATCTAAATGTTAATCTGCGATTTCTTCCAATCATAGCGTTCGTCCTTGTGCCAAAAAAAACTCCCTGTACCAAATTTCCATCAAAATCGGTTAATAATTGCGACCGAATCCTGTGAAACAACAAAATACATGGACAGACGGACGGACGGACACCAGAGCGGCTAGAATCAGAATCACTCCTGAGTCGATCGGTAATATATTTTAAGCGGGTCGAAAATAAAATTATTTCTGTAGGCAAATTTTTGGCCGATCAAACTTATTTATACCCAATCACTAAAATTTTCCATGAAATTACAATTTTTAAGAACAATTTCCTATAAGTAAATAAATTAATAGACAAAATTTTTCTATAGAA
>PGFW01062190.1:0-11948 GCA_003123925.1 Haematobia irritans | reverse complement strand
TAAAATGAATTTACATGAGGCCTTTAAATGAAAATATCATGCGTAGCAGATATGCCTTAAAAATTAGTCTTTTTTCAAAGCTCATTCAAATGCATAGTAAATATAATCTTACAAGCGCCTAAAAGTATGCAACGAATTATAATGTTTTCTTTTTGTGGTAAACAGTTTTACTCTGTGGTGATAGGTTAATTGTAACCTAACAAACACTGTATAGCCAAAACAAATCTCAAATCTGATTAATTGACGTACGATTTCAAACGGGAGTGTATCGAGTTAGACGGAGAATTTGTTGGAAATTAAATCGACACTTCTCATATTTTCTCCGATATAAGTTTTCTGTAAAATGAGTTTACATGAGGTCTTTAAATTGAAATTGAACCCACAAACATACTATTTCGGAAACATTTTAATTGTACTTGTGGTAGGAGATAGCTTCTCAAGCACGAGAAATGTCACGAGTAGAACAGATGCCTTAAAAATGAGCCTTTTTATACCCTCCACCATAGGATGGGGGTATATTAACTTTGTCATTCCGTTTGTAACACATCGAAATATTGCTCTAAGACCCCATAAAGTATATATATTCTGGGTCGTGGTGAAATTCTGAGTCGATCTGAGCATGTCCGTCCGTCGTCTGTTGAAATCACGCTAACTTCCGAACGAAACAAGCTATCGACTTGAAACTTGGCACAAGTAGTTGTTATTGATGTAGGTCGGATGGTATTGCAAATGGGCCATATCGTCACTTTACGTATAGCCCCATATAAACGGACCCCCAAATTTGGCTTGCGAGCTCTAAGAGAAGCAAATTTCATCCGATCCGGCTGAAATTTGGTACATGGTGTTGTAATATTGGTCTCTAACAACCATGCAAAAATTGGTCCAATCGGTCCACTAGTTACGTTATAGCCCCCATATAAACGGACCCCCAAATTGCTTGCATGCTCTAAGAGAAGCAGAATTTCATCCGATCCGACTGAAAGTTGGTACGTGTTAGTATATGGTCTCTAACAACCACGCAAAAATTGGTCTAATCGGTTCCATAATTACATATAGCCCCCATATTAAACCGATTCCCACGATTGGCTTGCGGAGCCTCTAAGAGAAGCAAAATTCATCCGATCCTGAAATTGGCAATGGTGTTAGTATATGAGCTCTACATACCATGCAAAAATGGTCCACATCGGTCAAATTATATATAGCCCCATAATAAACCGATCCCCGATTTGGCTTGCTGACCTCTAAGAGAAGCAAATGTCACCGATCCGGCTGAAATTGGTACATGTGTTGTATAAGGTTTCTAATGACCATGCAAAAATTGCGTCATATCGGTCGCATAAGTTATATTACCCCCATATAAATCGATTCCAGATTGTCTCCGAGCCTCTTGTAGGAGCAAAATTCATCCATCGGTTGAAATTTGAACTGGTGTTAGAAGCTCAAAAGAGTAAGGCCTGACCAACTAATTATTCTCATCTTGACAAATTCATCCCATTGCGTTGAAATTGCAACGTGAGTATAAGCGCTTTATGCCAAAATTCGTCATACGTTATAGTATATAATAGCCGATCCCCATACACAAAAATTGTCCATATGGTTCATAATCATGGTTGCCACTCGAGCCAAAAATAATCTACCAAATTTTTTTTTATAGAAAACATTGTCATAATGTTATTTCTATAGAAAATTTTGTCAAAATTTTATTTCTATAGAAAATTTTTTCAAAATTTTATTTCTATAGAAAATTTTGTCAAAATTTTATTTCTATAGAAAATTTTTTCAAATTTTATTTCTATAGAAAATTTTTTCAAATTTTATATTCTATAGAAAATGTTGTCAAAATTTTATTTTGTCAAAATTTTATTTCTACAGAAACTTTAAACTTAATTATATACGTATTTAATCGGCCTTTTTTAGTTTAATATATACCACGTATGGACTATGTGGTATATATTACGGTGTTAGGAAGTTTTAAGATACCTTGTAATTCGATTGTGGATGACAGTCTTCAGTAGAATTTTCTATGCAATCCATGGTGGAGGGTACATAAGCTTCGGCCTGGCCGAACTTACGGCCGTATATACTTGTTTAAAGCTCATTCACTCATATCATCAATTCATATTCAATGTAATATTACAAGCACCTAAAAGTATGCAACAAATTTTTATGTAAACAATGTTTCCTCTGTGTACAATCTCAAATCTGATTAATGCCATACAATTTCAAACTTGAGTGTATCGAGTTAGATGGAGAATTTGTTGGAAAATAAATTGACACTTCTAACTTATGTTTGTGAAAAAAAATTTTCACCCTCATAATACCGTCACTGGATACTCATATTCTCATATTCTTTCCGATATAAGTTTTTCTGAAAAAAATTAGTTTGAAATTCTGTCATATTTTACCCACAAAAATTCTCGTTCATGATCATTTAAATTGTAATTATTTTATGAGATATTTTCTCAAGCACCAGTAATGTTATGAGTAGGAAACATGTCTTAAAAATTAGTCGTTTTTAAAGCTCATTCAAATGCCTATTCAAGATAATCCAACAAACGCCTACATGTATGCAATGAATTTGATTTTTGTTTTTATTTTAAACAGGATTCCTTTGTAGATTCAGAAAATATATTTTTAGTTAATTCAAATCTATTTTAATAAAAATATATTTTTTATATTTTCCTTAGTGACGTAAAAAGTTTTTTTTTCAAATTACACCTCTACGAGTAAGAAAGAACGCACAGAAAAAAGTTTTCCAAAATATTTCCAATTGAAATTTTAATTGAAATTTTTTAATTAAAACAAAAATCAATCACAAGAATTCTCGTTCATGATGCATTTAAATTGTAATTATTTTATGAGATATTTTCTCAAGCACCAGTAATGTTATGAGTGGACATGTTATTAGTCGTTTTTAAGAAATGTCTCAGATAACACAGAACGCTTATACATTGAATGATTTTTTTGTTAAACATTTATTCAGATTATTGGTCAACTTTATAAAATTTAAATTAAAAAAAATATCAATTCTTCTATCATTGTAAATGCTAATTATTATTGATATCCCTTACGTATTTCGAATAAATGTTTAATGAGTGTTAGTCAATTCAATGCTATCAGTATCATAGCTAGATGCACAATTGACTGTTATTGTATAGGATCTTTGTAGCGATAAGTTAATTCAAATCTATTTTTAAAAATTATATTTGATTTGATTAACTAACCAAAAAGATCACAAAATCTCTTCTTTGATCCATTAAAATTTAATATTTATGAAATTCTAACCACTAGTTATTATTGGAGCTTGAAAGCAGTAAAATTAGTCGTTTTAGCTATTCAAATTGATTAAGTATCCAAACAAACGCTCAATATCGTGAATTGGACTTGTTTGCCTTTTTATTGTAAAAGGCATACCGTAGTCAAATAAATATTTAGATAATTCAAATATTATAAACAAAGTTATTTTAATTTTAGTGTGACGAAAGTTGATTTTCAAATGTAACAGCCTGCAGTTGAAGACCACCAGAAAGTTCTCAAATCATTGATTGAAATATAAAAAAAATACAAGTACTCGTCATGACTTTAATGTCAAATTTATGAGATTTTCTCTAAACAGTATAGGGATACGACTTAATGGTCTTTTTAAAGCTATTCAAGAGCTTTAATATTATCAAACCTACATATTGCACTAACTGGTTCTTGTTTTGAGTAACATCTTCTGATTCCAATATTATTTTAGGTAATTCAATATTTTAAATACTTTTTTTTAGCAATAGCTAAAGCAAGAAGAATAATCAAAGAATCCATACAGTTGATGATGAGAGTGGCAAAATTGTAATTATGAGATACCTAGTTTGGAGGAACTGATACTAAATAGTTTTTAAAAGTATACTGGTAAAAAATTTTTTTCTCAACTAAAAAAAAACTTCACTAGTTATTGACTGTAGCAATATTTCTTTTTATTACAAATGTTCG
This sequence comes from Haematobia irritans, assembly GCA_003123925.1. Lineage (NCBI taxonomy): Eukaryota > Metazoa > Arthropoda > Insecta > Diptera > Muscidae > Haematobia > Haematobia irritans. The sequence continues at coordinate 7,973 of PGFW01062190.1, read as the reverse complement.
AAAAAACCATAGTATACGCCTTCTTTATATGGGCACGCAAAAAAAATATAAAACAAAGGTCAATGGGTGCAGGAGATCAAAACAACTCCGCTACACAGGTGCTCTCTGATGAAATAGTCCATCTAAGCCAATTTCAGTTCTTAACATGATTTTTTTTTATTCACTTTATTTTTTGCTCGTCTTTTATAAACCACTTATTTAAACAATATATTTATCTTTTTCGCCAATGCTTAGGCAGAGAGACATAAAAAATGGCCATTACAAGTTGGGATGGGAGGTGGAGAGAGGTGGCAAAAGAGGACCAAAAATGCCAAGAGATTACACTTCTGTTGCGGGTGGAGCCTCGAAACTTATGATATTATCAATTTTCATCATTCTTTTTAGTGTCTTTTGAACAAACTGAAAAAGATATTTGTGGCAAATATTTCCCACACTCATAACAATTGTCGGTGTCATTGTTTTCTCTTAATGTATTTTCCTGATAAAGAAAACAAAAAACACAAAACACCAACAAAAACCATCATGATGTTGTAAAAAAGGTTGCTTATGTTTTTTTTTAGCTTTGGATAAAACACAGAAAAACATTTTAATATTTCTATAATTATGTGAAATATAGAAAAATACAATACGGATAAAACAAAGTGTTGCCATCTTACGACCTTAAGCAATATATGGCCCATAGCGATCCATAAATCAAAAGGGAAATATTTTCTTTCTTTTTACATTTCTTGCTGGACACTTATAAGCCCTAATGATATCGCTATAAGACTAAAATTTATAACAAACTTAAAATAAATGTTTTTGGTTGTTTTTTTATTTTAAAAATAAAAGAAAATGTTAAATACTTACATTTTATGGAGAAAGAAATTGTTGTGAAATGCCATAGTAATCAGATGTAGTCTTATGCAGAGTTATTTCTATCGTTGTTGTGAAGTCGTTTTAAGTTGCAACCAAAACAGGCTTTATTTTGTAGAATGGAAAGGAATATTTAAACGATCACTCGAATGACATTATAAAGATATTTTCTTATGCTATTTAACAAGGATGTAATTACATTTTAGCTATAAATAAAATTTTTAAAATTGCACTAAACAAAAAATTTGTAATTCCTGATGCCCGATTCTGATGTTTAGCTTAATAGCCATGAGGGTTTCCTTTTTAAAGCGGGGGCAAACTCAGTGTCCACACTACTTACGAAGTCCACTTAGATGCCCTATAGTATCTGTATGATAGTCTTGATTAGAAAACAGGCACTTAATGCCTAAATATACCGCCATACAATTTAAGCTGAAAATTCCTATTCCTATTTTTGCTTAGAAAACAAATATACCGCCATAAAATTACAGCTGAAAATTCCTATTCATTGCGAAATATATTTTTTTTTTTGACACAATCAAAACTGGAGGCCTTTGATTAATAATTTTCCCCTATATTTTCACCCTTTCGTATCCTATTTTAGGATCATTTCAATTGTAATCATTGTATGTGGTAACTTCTTAAGCAGCATTACAATCTATATCTTAAAAAATTAGCCTTTTTGATGCTTAATAAATTTATAACTTTATAATCGCCCAAAAGTATGCAACCATTAGAATTGCTTACAATAGTAAAACAGGTTTATTCTGCAGTGTGGATAATATACTAAACAATCAAAATCTTTGATTTGTTGTTTCACAAACTATAGGAATTTTAACTGATCATTTGAATGCATTTGTAAACGCATTTTTAATTGCTATTTAACAAGGATGGCTAACAAGCGGGTTTTCGCCCAAATATATCGTCATAAAATTTTTGGTGTATTTTTTGTCTTCTATCATGAAATTAATTGATCCAATTGATTTTTAATTAAAATGTCTTCAATCACAGAAATGATAGTATGAGTCATTAAAGTCAATTAAAAATTTAATTGACCGAAATAAAAAATTAATTAATACAACAAATGTATGTGATTGATTTTTGTTTAATTGAAAATTTTGTTGAATCAATTAAATTTTAATTGAATATTTTTTTTAAATCAAATGTAAAAAAATACATTTTTCATTGTAAGTTTTAAATGCTTATAAAATATTCAATAATAATTTGTTTTTCAATTTATAGACAATAAAAATATCCCTTGATAATGTCGACATACATCGACGAAACGTTGGGAAACATGTAATTAAAAATTGTTTTATTACATCACATGCGCTAGGCCCCATAGCTAAATGGAACATCATCCGAAAAGAATTATTACATAATAAAATTTTAATTGGAAAACATTTTGTGATATTTTCTCTGTGTTCTCTTTCCGAAATAATTTTTTTTCCAGAAAAACAAATCAAGACTGGCAATGGGCGTTTACGAGTGGCCATAAATTTTGTCTATTCTTTCACATATTCTAGAATCGATTAAGAATCGTTCTAGCCAAAAGTATGCAAACAATGTTGGAGTTTTTTTATTATATAAACATGTGTTACTCGCACTACTGGAAACAGGCAACAGCTTCCTATCTTAACATAGCGAATTTTAAACTATCATCGAATACATTGCAAAAATATTCCGAATTGATATTTAGATACAGGATGAATTTAACAAGTCCTAATATTTGTTATCTTGACCTCCATCTAATATTAAAATTAATGGATTTACAAAAAAACAAAAAAAACAATGTCTGTAGGAATATACAGATCATAAAATGAGATTTGGTAAAGTTGAGGACCCCACATTAAGACATAAAAAAAAATTAAGCACTAAATCAAGGAATTAGGCACCAATTTCAAATTAAGAACTTGAGAATTTAAATTTAAAGAAATAATTATAATTTTCGGTATGGCCAGAATATTTATTAACCTACACTAAGAAAAAATATAACTACACAAAGAAAGACAATTTTATAAAAGTACTGGCTTACGGGATAATCGCAGGTCAAGTGTAAAGAATAAACGGAGAAATTCTTGAAAACCTAAGGACACCATTTTCCAACTTTTCCACTTATTTTGCCAGCTAAGTACCTATGGAATCATTCTGATATACCGTAAACTGGAATTTTCCCATTCTTTCACGAAATATTTTTTTTTTTGTTGGTACATTTAGCTCAACTAGTACAACATAAAACAATGAAGGCAACAATAATTTGCAAAGAATTTAGAAAAAGAATTTAGGAAACTTAAATAATTCGCGGTGTGATGAAATATTTATAGTCTAAACTAAGAAAGAAAGAATTTTAAAAGGTTAATGGGTAATTTGCCAATTTTAAAGCATCAAAAATACCGTGCTATTAATTCATACCCAAAAACATTTTTGTTACTAAATGATTAATCATTTATATTTTTTCATATATATTTGTTCATAATAAACAACCACATATTCAATGTATTCTTACCACCGCCTAAAAGTATGCAATGTAAAAAAAGATGCGATAAACATAAATACAGAAACTATATTGTTAGGTAAATTTAAATCCATTTTGTAAAAAGTATAGAGCTAAATGAATCTGAAATTTAATTTAATGAACTGACTTTAAATGTTTTCTTTGTAAAATGAAATATTTTGTTTTAGGACATGTTCAAATTGATTTATTTAATCATTAGCCTATATCAATATCAGAAATATCACAGGGTAAAATCAATGCTTTTTAAATATATATTATTTTTATAATTAACAATGCATAACCTTATTTAATCTTAAAACCGCTAAAAGTATGCAACACAATTGGAAATTTTTAAAAGGATAAACGTTTATTCTTCTCTATAGCTATTTTGTAGTTTTAGAACACTTTTGTGTCATATTTTAGGGTCATTTAAATTATAGTCGATATCACGGGTAAAATTGATGCTTTAAATACCCTACGGGAAATTGGTGCAAATTCTGGGGTGATTTGGATAATCAAATTGAACAGATTTCTAAGAATTTGTCCGAGACTGTCTATGGAAGTGCTACTACTAAAATTCCCCTAGGACGTGTCCTTAGGAACAGTCAAGCGCTGTCTATAATTGTAAATTTACCCCGTCAATGACAAACCCATGTTAAGTGACGGTCCTTCCAACGCCTTGGCCAGAACTAGGACTGGTCCATGCACACCAGGGACTTGTCCTGTACCGGTCCTGTGGTTGATCCATTTCCCGTAGGGGTAGTATATACTTTTTATCACCTCCATCCAATAGGATCGGGTAATATAACTCTATGTCATTCCGTTATAACAAGTCGAAATATGCTCTAAGAGTCTTGCGGAGCCTTCTAAAAAAGCAATTAATTCATCCGATCCGGCTGAAATTTGGAATCCTTGGTGTTGCGTATAATGTTCTCTTAATGACCCATGCAAAAAAATTGGTCCACATCCGACCATAAATTATATATAACCCCCATATAAGCGATCCCAGATTTGACGCTGCCGATGCCTCTTTAGAGAGGAGCAAAATTCATCCCACGGTTGAATTTTGGAAATCATGGGTTAAGAATGTCGGTCGTCTAACAATACAACGCAATGAATTGGTCCATATCGTCCATAGATATATATATAGCCCCCATATAACCGTTCTCGAGACAGATTTGATCTCCGGAGCTCTCTTTGAGTCATGCAAATTCATCGGATCCGTTGAAAATTTGTAACGTCGGTTATAGTATAAGGCCGCTAATAACCATGCCAAAATTAGTTCCATTCGGATCTATAGTCATATATAGCCGATCCCCAAATCACACAAAAATTGGTCCATATCGCGTTCATAATTTTTGATGGTTGCCACTCGAGCCAAAATAAAATCTACCAAAATTTTATATTTTTAGAAACACATGTCAAAACTTTACTTTCTTATAGAAAAATTCTTGACAAAATTTTATTTCTATAGAAAAGTCTTGTTCCAAATTTATTTTCTATAGAAATTTTTCCAAATTTTATTTCTATATAAAAAATTTTGTCAATAAATTTACTATCTATAGGAAATGTTGTCAAATTTTATTTTGCAAATTTGTTTCTATAGAAAACTTTAAAACTTATATATATAACGATATTTAGTCGCGCCACATAGTGCCATACCAACATATAGACTATTGTAATATTTACCGTTGTTAGGAAGTTTTTGAAACCATTGCCATCGGCTTCAGTAAGACGTTTCTAATGCAATCCATTTGGTGGAGGGGTACATAAGCTTTCGCGCCTGGCCGAACTTCACTCGGTCGTGATTACTTGTTTCATACTTAACATATGCAGTAATTAATGTATAATCGTCTGCAACCACCTAAAAGTATACAATACATTTGGATTTTTTTTGTAATGTATAAACCAAGATTTTAACTCTATATTCTTGTTAAGCTAAAAAAAGAATGGCCAAACCTGAATTTATAGGATCACTTTATAATTTTCCTTTTGTGAAAAATGAATTTTTTGTTGGTGTCAACTAGAAATCGTCTGTGATATAAAATTTAATCAAATGTTAACCAACTCAAGCTCTCCAGTCCATACATAACACAAAATGAGGAAAATCATTTTCAAGCTTCAAAACTAAAAACAAACCCGCAAAATGAGCTGATGAACTTTCAATTAATCAGCCCAGTAAAAAAAAAACAAATGCAGATCATATAATATGATGACAATTTTTTCCACACTCCCGCGGAACGTAAGCTCACATATTCATACAAAATTTAGGTAAATCGATTAACATATTTATATTGTATTAAAAACGGCGGATTATCTCATTATTCTAAAAATTCATTTTAGGTCCGGTAAACAAAATTTCCATATTTGACTAAAACAAAATTTTTTGCAAATTTTGTCATTCATTTTTACTATTCCTCTAGTAGGAAGGTATTATTGGCTTAGTATTAAAAATTATAATGATTTGCCTTTAAGCCTAAAATCCTAGTATGCATTTGTTCTACCTCTCTACCCCTTACAAAGTTTATTCACATATTTGATTTTGTTTTTTAATTCAAGACAAATCCTTGTTAAATTTCCTCATTTGTCATTATTATAAGAAACGTTTTTCGTTTTCCTGATATTTTTGCCGTTGTGTTCTTGAGTTCTTCTGCTCAGTTCCCTTTCTTTTTTATTTACTAGGAAGATTCTTCAAAGGAATCAGGAAGTAGCAACAACAAAACAGAAAAGAAAAAATGCAAAAAATCTTAACAATTTTCCCATTTACGTGCCATTACCATACACCAAAAATACTCATCTTGAATGCCTAACACGCAATTTTGGAATGGAAAAGGCGAGGGGGCTGGTGGTTGATGGGTAGGTGAACATCCCATTCATAGCCTCCGCCATTATTTGCTCATCCTGGATGTCTGCATAAATGCCATGAAAACAGAAGCCATCATAATGTATTTAAAGCAAATGAAATCGACTGGAATAGAATAGGGCTGTAAGAGGGAGTTATGGTACTCTACGAAAAATCCAACATCTTGCATGGGGGTATGTGTAGGTGTATTTGTTGATTACCGAACCGTGTAATTTGCAATTTGAATTTGTATGAGTATTTGTGTAATATCCTCTAAACCAGTTGCAAAAATGGGGAAGTATAAGGTGATGTTAAAGATTAAATAATGAAGCGTCGCTAAGCTATACCAAAGGCCTTTGTACAAGCAACTCCTATAAGTTCTTAACTTCAACTCCTGATGCAAGAGTATTGCAAGACCAGTTTCCCAATATGTATGAATTTTTCGCGATATGAATTTCAGCTATAAAGTGTCATTGTCAAAGCCTATGGTCAAACCCATTTTGTTCTCTCTATCTGTGTGTTAAGCTTTATATCACGGGGATTCCTACAACGAGTTCAATGATCACCGACCTAATAAGGCACCACTTATAGAGATTTTTTAGACTCAAATACCAAACAGTCACCATTGGAAATAGTTTGATGTCATTGTCAAAACCTATGGTTAAACCAATTTATCTCTCTCTTTTAAGCTTTATACCACGGGGATTCCCTAGCATGGTCGCCACAATTGGTAGAATTCTGCCAAAAATGGTAGATTTTTTTGTTGTTTGGTAGATTGCTAAAATTCTTGATGTTTTTGTAGATTTTTCAAATAGGTACTTCATAAATTTTTTTATAGAAATAAATTGTTCACAAAATTTTCTATGCAAAAATAAAATTTTGAAAAAATTTTCTATAGACATAAATATTTGAGAAAATTCACTATAGAAAAAAATTTACAAAATTTTCTAAAAAAAAAATGACAAAATTTTCTATAAAAAAATATTTTGAAATTTTCAATAGAAATCAAATTTTGACCAAATTTCCATGGAAGTAAATTTTTGATAAAATTTTCCATGGAAATAAATTTTTGACAAAATTTACTATGGAAAAAAATTTTTTTTGGCAAAATTTTCTATAGATAATCAATTTCACAAAATTTTCTATAGAAATAAAATTTTGACAAAATGTTCTACAGAAATAAAATTTTGACAAAATTTTCTATAGAAATAAAAATTTTGAAAAAAAAATTTACAAAATTTTCTATAGAAATAAAATTTTGAAAACAATTTTCTATAGAAATAAAATTTTAAAAACAATTTTCTATAGAAATAAAATTTTGACAAAATTTACTATAGAAAAAAAATTTGAAAATTTTCTATCGAAAAAAATTGACAACATTTTTTATAGAAATAAAATTTTAACAAAATTTTCCAAACAATAAAATATAATAATAAATAGAAATAAATTGTTGACAATATTTTCTATGCAAACATAAAATTTTGAAAAAATTTACTATTTTTTTTTTCTATAGATAAACAATTTCACAAAATTTTCTATAAAATAAAATTTTGACACAATGTTCTAACGAAATAAAATTTTGACTAAATTTTCTATAGAAATAAAATTTTGAAAAAAAAAAATTTTTATAGGAATAAAATTTTGAAAACAACTTTCTATAGAAATAAAATTTTGAAAACAATTTTCTATAGAAATAAAATTTTGACAAAATTTTTACAAAAGTAAAATTTTGACAAAATTTTCTTCGTAAGTAAAATTTTGTATAGAAGTAAAATTTTCTTT
>PGFW01062177.1:0-10886 GCA_003123925.1 Haematobia irritans | reverse complement strand
TTTCTTCCCACATTCGATTTTAAAAAAATTTCTTTGAACGTGAACCATTTTGCAGATTACAGAGAAATACTCTAATGACACTTATTCTAGCAGCAAAAACACAAATTCATTACAAAAAAAAAAATTTAGCCTCAAACATTGTCCTTTTTTTAATTGTTTTTAAAAATTGGAGCCAAAGTCTAGCTTTTGATGTTAATTCACCAAAACGCTATCTCATGACCAATTCGATATATCGAATTTTAAGGAAATTTTTTGATAAAATCAAGTTTCGCTTGTCAGGGAAGGTGGATTTAGCTTTCATTAGTCAAAGTCTTGCTAAAACAAAAGTCGAAATTCACAAGGCCACATTCAATAATCGTAAATTGTAAAATTTGGTAAACGTCGACTTTTGCAAAACTCGAACAGTGGAAAACAAAATTTTCAAATATTAAAAAAAACGAAAAGTCAAGTATTCCAAATTTTGAAGAAAAAAAAAACGAAAAGTCGACTTTCAAATTTTTGATTCTCGCTACAATCCTTAATGCTATGGTCACGCTGGCCAAATATTTGACAGAAATCAAAAAGATTCATCGCCACAGCAAACCCAGAAAACATATTTTAGCTCATATTGGGTATTATAGCATCATTGGAAAAGATTATTTTCCCAAACGCCATATTCAGAATATTTGGAAAATGGTTCTGGCAAAATGTTTGACACTCATATGGGTCAAATATTTGCCTAGTGTGGACCATAGCCTTAACACACAAAAAAATGTTTTTTTCTGCATTCAATCACGAAATTGAATAGATCCAATTAATTTTTTAAGTTGAAATGCTTTCAATAACTGAAATGATAGTAACAATTAAAAAATTAATTGAAAGTCAATCATCATGATTGATTTTTGTTTCGATTAAAAAATTTGTCGAATCAATTAAATTTTTAATTGAATATTTTTAAAACTCAATTAAGACATTAATTGGAAACATTTTCGTGAAATTTTTTCTGTGTACAAAAGATATATTCAGCTTTCATTTATTTTAGAATTTAAGAAATACAAAATTTGTTTTTTGTTTTAGCAAACTACGCGCAGTGGAATGAAATTGAAAAAAAGTCTGCCTCTCGTTACCAATTTTTATGTATTATATACACCTTTTTAAAAACAAACAAAAACCTTAATCCCCCTGCTGTTAAAAATTTTTGTATTGAAATAATAGTTATATCTGAAAAATTTTGCGCAGAATAAAAAGATCGAGGCCTTTAGAAATAAAAAATATATTTGTTTTGTTTTGTTTAGTGTTGTTTTTTTTTATTAATCATTGTTGTTGTTGTTTTTTTTAATTCATTATTATTCAGGCTTAAGCTGAAATAAAAAAAAAATAAATATTTATTCTTTTAGTAACAGGAATTATACAAAACTCTAACTGCAGATACCATTCTGACCATACCGAAGCATCCATGCGAATTTGTTAGTAAACAAATAATCGTCTTGTGTTGGGAAAGTATCTCGATGAATTTTTCATTCGAATGAAATTTTTCATTTGAAAAACGGACCAGACCAAATTACTTCCATATATAGAAATTATATCAGATATATCAAGAAAATGGGAAGGAAAAGCATTTTTTAAATTTATTCATATTGTAATATAAGTTCATTGTAGACGAGTTTGACTGTATATAGAAAAAAAAAACACAAAAAAGAAAAAATTTGGCTAAAGTGGCTTCTGCTATGCTTCGATGATATCGAAAGAAGATTCAATTTTTTCAAATTAAAGACATTAATTATTTATTTTTATTGCATTTTGATGATACGCCCTGAAAGCCTGAGATCAGCATTCCCGTTTGAAGTAAAAAGCTAACATGGGCCATATCGTCTCTGGTCATATTTCGATGTGGGTCTCAATGCTGTCACACCATTCGAACCCGGTTATGCTATTTGGCCTTTTAAATAGAATGGACTTGTTTAGTCCTCATTGTAAGGTAACATACGGCCACTAAACCTGAGGCTAACATAAAAACACAGACATGTTTTGGTATTCCAGTAAACTCTTTTTTCATAAAAACAATGAAAACATTCTTGGCCACAGCACAAATGCAAAAAAAAAAAAACTTTATTTTTCACTTTTTGTTGCAGTCTGACATGAGGACTTATATAAACCAAAAGTTATTACGAATCGTGTAATTCAAAATTAAATCCCGATTTTCAAATACTCCATATACAGTATTGAAAAAATATATTTATTAAATCTGGTACATTTCCGAAAAAAATTAAACCAAGAGAACAAGCCAATTTTCGTTATAGAGTCCAATAGAAAAATAGGACATGATATTGGGCGACATTATATCAAATGTTGCAAATATCCAATATTCAGTATTGAAAAAAATATATATTTATTAAATGTGGTATATTTCCGAAAAATAGAATCAAAAAAAACTAACCAAATTTTGTTATAGAGTTCAAAAATAAGACATGAAATTGGACGACACCACATCAAATGATGCGTTATGTTGCGTTTTTTTTCTGATTCAATCACGAAATTAATTGATCCAATTAATTTTTAATTGAAATGTCTCCAATCACAGAAATGATAGTATCAATTAAAAAATTAATTGAAGGACAATTAAAAAATTAATTGATACTATAGTATTTTGTGATTGATTTTTGTTTTTAATTAAAATATTTGTGGAGTCAATTAAATTTTTAATGATATATTTTTAAAATACAAATTAGAAATTTTAATTGGAAAAATTTTTGTGAAATTTTTTCTGTATTTGTTTATTTTAATTTCTATATATTTTTATTAAAAATATGTAAATTGGGCAACACCACATCAAATGATGCGTTATGTTGCGTTATACCATATTTTTATATTTTTAATTTTCTATATTATTATTATTAAAATATATAAATTAATTGTTAATAAAGATGTCATCTCTGCTCCCATTTCCCTTAATTCTATTTGCCATAAAGTTTACTTTGTGGACAAACAAACGAATACAAAAAGTTTTGGAGCATCTCTCTCTCTCTTTCTCTGCTATCTATGTTGTGATTTTGTGTAGCACTCGCTTCCTAATCATTTATAAATTTCAACGTAAAAAAAAAAAAAAAAAAAAAAAAAAAAAACAAAAAAAAAATTTAAAAAAAAAAAAAAAAAAAAAAAAAAAAATATTTTTATCCATTACAAATGGTCTGACTTTTTACTATTTGTTTCTCTGTGTTTTTTTTTTGTTTTTTTGTTTGATTCATTCCACTGTGCGCCCATCTTATTCTTTGAAGGCTAAAGTAAACCCCAAGAAGATTCAGGAAACCTTCGCTAATTGGGTTTTTGTTAAATGAGTAATATTTTTTCATATATTGGCCTGAATAGATTTAAACAATTTTTTGTTTGTTGGTAAAATCTTTAGAGGCATTTTACAACCTATTTTTTTAAGATTTTCGTTTAATATATTTTTTAGAAATTTACCAAATTTTTATGTTTCCAGTTATCACCCCACTTTCTTTAAAAATTGTCCAATCTATTTGTAGCACATATAATTTTTTTTCCTTCAATTTCTACAACTGCCCAAAATAAAGTGCCCCGTAACAAATAAAAAAATATTAATATAAGAAATATAAAAACTCCAACTTCCATTTGTTTTTAGCATGGAATTTTTGTTGACACAATTCAATATGTAAAAATATTTTTGTTTGTCCAAAAAAAAAGCTACAGTGTAAATTAAAAGGTAAAAAATACTCAAATTATTTTAGTTATATAACTAGTTTAACGAAAGTAAATTAACTAACTCATAAGTAATTATTATATTATGAAAAAATGTAAGGTAATGTTTTACAGTTGGTTTTCGCGATCGACTTATTAACCCGACCTTTTTCTATTCGCATTATGGTTTTTTTGTTTTCTTCTAGTTAAGAGAATTATAATTGTATTATTTTTCTCTTTTTTAAATAAAATTAAAATTAATTTACATATATAAGTTACTCAATAAGTTTAATGTATATACTGTGTTTTGTTTTTCATTTTATAAACAAAATCAATTTGTGTTTTTGTGTGTGTTGTGTGATGTGTGTGGGTATGATTACTTCATTTCATAAATTATCTACCGTAAATGTGATCACGATTTATACAATTACGTACGTTTTCATAAAAATAGAAGTAATCAAAAATTTAAACGTATTCGTCGTTGCAAAGTAATATGTGTGTTTTTATAAAACATCCCTGTATAACTCCAGCATGTCTGGTGGTGGTGGCTTACCACAACCATACATAAAATCTCTTCAAATAATTTCGTTTACTTTTGCGATGGCAAATGATGACATGAAGAACGAAGGAAGATTGAAGTTGCAGGCATAGCACATGAATACCTAATGAAATTGTCTGGCCTATTATTATGATCCTTTTATGCTATGTCAAACACTTTTTTTTGCGTTGCCAAAATTTGTCGATGATAGATGTACTAGTTTTTTTCAGAGCAGACTATTGAGAATGATGATGGGCGTGTTTGTTGTGTTTGAGTGGACCGCTTTGGCTTGATACCGAACACGGTCACCGCTACTATTTGTTGTTGTTGTGGCCATTGAAGTTGTCGCGGATGCAGTCAACACATGTTATACATATGATGATGTGAATGTTGATTTAACCGCTGCTTCAATGGGAATTAACGATTCGGACTTGCTATCTCGCGGAGCGACGACATCGATGTGGAATTCTGAGGACATTTCTTCAAGACAATTGTCTATATTAAATCATTCCACCAAATACTAGCTGGAAAATGCTAAGAATTCCTCTATTGCGTTAGATTATTCCATGATCATTCATCTTACAACAAAAAAAAAAAAAACAGAGACATAAAAGCAAATATGGATATAATATTCAATAATAAATAAGACAAATTTAAAATTAATATTTGTTATTTGAATATATATATTATATATATATTATATATATAAATAACATATATATATATATATAATATATATATATATATAGATATCATATTTATATAGGCTACAAAGCATATATAAATATGATAAAACTAATACTAAGTAGTGCACATCCAGATTAAAATAAATCATATAAAACTTAATTTAATATAGTAGCAGAATATAAAATTGATGTTTAACACAAGCATCTTTCAGCTTTAAAAATAAGTCAGAAAAAATTAAATTAAAAATTAATCGAAAGTTAAACATTGAATATTACAATAATCAAATACTCAGATTATTTTATATAATATATAATATAAAAATTTATTTTAACACAAGAGCCTTTTGAAGTTGAAAATTTTATTTCACACAGAAAAAATTTATTTACGAAAATATTTCAATGTAATGTCTTTGAGTTTTAAAAAATAGATTCAATTAACAAATTTAGATTAATTCACAAATTTTTTAATTGAAACAAAAAATCAATCACATAAATTATTAGATATTCAATTATGTTTTTTAATTGATCAATTAATTTTTCAATTTGGCTTTCATTAATTTTCGATGATAATCTATTCCATCATGTTTGTAATTGAAGACATTCAATTAAAAAATTAATTGGGAACAATTTAATTTCGTGATTGAATCACATAGAAATGTTTTTATTATTTATATTTTGATACTAAATTAAAATTAGTCTAAAATAAATATTAAATATTGAATATAAATATGAATATGAAATTAAAATTAAATTAAGCCATATTTTTTATATTGAGCCTTTTTGGGTTATAATGGTTACGAAATGTATTTTTTTTATATTTCTCATAAAATTTCTTAATAAACTTAAGACTATGATAAATAAAAATTAAAAACTAAAAATTAAACACAAAAAATTAAATATTAAAAATTAAATATTAATTAAAAAATTAAAAATAAAAATAAAATTAAAAATTAAAAAATATTAAAAATTAAATTAAATTAAATTAAATTAAATGTCTACATACCTTTTCTTATAGATGAAAACTCCCCAACGCCAACACTTTCACTGAATGATGAAAATCTTGAACGACTACCACCACTGCCACCACAACCAACCCCTCCTAAATTCAAGCCTTGTTTTTCTTTTAAAGATTTCAAACGAGCACAAATACTTTCTTGTTGTTTCTCAAGGAGCGTTGGTGCCGCATTGAATTGTCCTGGAAAAGGATAATGAAAAAAAAACAAAACAAGTAAACATCAAAATGAGCCATTCAATTTGAAGTCACTAGAGTAGAGTTAGTGGATATGAGAGGAATACAAACCTTTTGTGGTATCCTCTTCAGCGTGCGAAGATGGTTTCAAAAGGGAATCATTCAACAAACTGCTGTTGCTGGTGGAACTACTATTGCTACTATTCAATGAATCGTAAACATTCAGCGATGACGATGAGGAGGAGGCAATTATGGCCTTTTGTATCTGTGAATCCACGGATTGTGTCAAATGTTCGGGAGAATTCAGCGTACATTTATTAATTAGCCTTGATCCCTCAACACCACTGCCCCCAGGGTTATCCACACCCATTGTTGATCCTGGCGGGTCCAAGCTGGAAGGAGGTGTGGTGGGCGTGGAAGCTAAACTATTACTAGCCGACTCATTTGATGAGGTCTGCTGCATACGTTTGCGATACTCATTTATAGAGAGTTTACGTTTAGGCTGTGGTGGTGGTTCGGGAGCTGTAAGCTGAGGATTCAAACGAGGATCATGACTGGCGGTTTTAGTTAGCATTTTCATGGCACCCACATTAGATGACGTTGGTGTGGTGGCGGCATTTAATGCCAATGACAATGATGATGCGACAACTGTCGAGACCGTGACAGATGAAGGTGTTGGCGGTGCTGGCATTTCATTACTAATGGCAGCATCTTTGCTTAATGTTGCAACAATGTCTTTAGACGGAGTACTACCTAAACCAAAAAGTGCCGAGTGAGTTACATAACCACCCAAGGTGTTATAGCTCTTCAATTTGGTATCTAAATATTCCGAGAGAACTCCCGTTGAGACTAGAGATGAAGAAGTCGGTGTTGTTGGTGTTATTGGGGGGCATGTTGTGGGCAAAGGCGATGGGGCAATGGGGCCGGTGGACACCACAGGCGTAGGATTGTCCAAAAGTTTACCGTAAATTGTATTGAAAAATGGTAAATGACTGCTTGATGCGGATAAGGGTGTCGCCATACCGGCCAAAGGAATAGACGGTGGTGGTGGTGGTGGAGTAACTGGTAAAGATGACTGACTTAGTGGAACTGAACTACTGGGACTACTAACATGAACTGGAATGTGTTGCACTGTGGGCAGTTGAGATTGTGTTTGCAGCTGCGTTGACACCGTCTGCGTTGAACTCGAAGATCCTATGGTGGTGGTCGGGGTAGTTACCATTGAAGAACTTGAACTTGGCACCACACATACCACATTATTGAAGTGGGGCAATGTGGGATGTTCTCTCAAAACATTTGCACTCGATACCAGCACGGAAACTGGCTTCTTCACATCATCGCCTTGACTAAAGGCCAAAGTAGAACTTGAAATATTTTCTATAG
This sequence comes from Haematobia irritans, assembly GCA_003123925.1. NCBI lineage: Eukaryota > Metazoa > Arthropoda > Insecta > Diptera > Muscidae > Haematobia > Haematobia irritans. The sequence continues at coordinate 3,415 of PGFW01062177.1, read as the reverse complement.
AATTGCAAGCTGGCACATTTGTGGAGGCATGTTTCCCAGTCAACGATGTGGTACAGACCGGAGTTTTCTTTTCCTTCTCCAGAGGTTTTTCTGCCGCCACAGAATTACTTTTGGCATGCGAAGATGATTTGTTTGCTACTATCTTTGGCTCTTCCCTTGTGATGCTGTGTGACGATGAGGAATCCTTACGAGATTTTTTTGCAGAACCATGAGCCTGATGATTATCTTCCTGTCGCCTGTGTTTACCACTACCACTCGCCACACTATTCACCAAATGTAAATCCTTAGTGAGTTCCAACTCGAAATTCAATTGGCGTTTTTTCGATGCCATAAAAGGCATCTGTCCAGCGGCTGTATTTGTGGTATTCACTAAGGGAGTAGTAGTAGTAGTGCTATTACTACCTCGATGTAGTTCGTTGTCTATGGTGTTTTTCTTTCGATTCCGAGGCATTCGACGAAGATGGAGGATGGCAATTCGATGGCGGAGCAGACGATGTCGACGACGTACATGAGGAGGTCGAAGAACCAGATGATGATTTCTTTAAAGATTTAGGCTTCTTTGAAGATGATGTTGTTGAAGAGGAACATGATGACAAAGAGTTTGTATTGGAGTTAGATTGTATGTGTTTGCTGGAAGTGGAGACTTGGGCGGTTGATGATGTGGAGGAAGAATTTTTATGACTATTTGAAGAGGAACTTGAACTTGTAGTTCTTTCCCTTTGGTAGCTTTTGTTTCTTCGAAGAAGAACCCGAGGATGACGAAGAATTTTTATGATGTTTTGTGGATAGCTTTTGAGCCTTTTCCGATCTCTCTTTAGATTCATGCTGGGTGATGATGATGATGATTTGCAGACAACGACGAGTTGTTCTTGTGATTGTTTCTTTGTGATTCGTTGCTAGCCAATGAAGTCGACGATGATGATGTTGTCGAGGAATTGGACTTGGACTTTTTATTACGCGATTGCAGGAAGAGGATATTTTCCTTATGGAAATTGTGTAAACGAGCTTGTATATCATCATCACTCAATGAAATTTTGCCACTTTGCAAAGGAGTAATGGCAGTAGTAGCCACAGATGTGATACTGGATGCTAGAGTTGAAGTAGATGTCGAAGGTAGAGGAGGAGTTAATGCATCTATGAAAGTGTTATCATGAGATCCCTTGTGATTCCTTTTCACTGAACTTGAGCAAGGTACATCTTCTTCTTCTTTATGATTTGGAAGCTTTAGTTGTGTTGGCATTTTCTTTTCCCATCAATGGCTCTTCCTTTACCTCAACATCAAGAGATTTTTCTTTTTTATTCACTAACGCAAGCTGTGACGGGGGGTCTTCTGTCATATTCGCTAGCAATTTTTCACATTGCTGATTTTCTTCCAATTTAGGTTTTTTCGGTTTAGGCTCCCCTACTCCTGCATCACTTTCATTGGTGGAAAGATTTTCATATTTCACATTGGAAACTTCACTTTTAATGGTGGTAGTATCACATTTAGGTTTTGCTTCATTTGTTTCTTGAATGCCATCTCCATTTGTGGGATATTTTTGATCGAGGTTTTCCACCTCTGGCTCATGTTTAACACCCACTGCCGCCTTCAATTCATCACTATTGCCTGAGGGTCCTTCAGACTTAAGTTCACGTTTGAAATTTTGCGGCACAATGACATCATCGGCTGGCATACTTTCCTCTCTTTCTACATCAATCTTAACATCATCATTACCACTTGTGTCCTCAGGTTCAATTTTAACCAAATTATCCTCGGCTTTTATCATTTCCCTACCAGGACTAGGAGATCTTAGAATATCAACATCATCCTCTTGATCATTAAACTCTGCCGCCGGAGTTGTGGTGACTGCGGTTAAAGTTGTTTGGTGGGGCGGTGTAACCTGCCTGGAATCGGTGGTCTCTTGTTTAATGATCGACTGCTCCTTGGGTGGCTCTTCATGTTTCGTAACAATTTCAGTCTTGACTTTTACTTGCTCTACTAATGGAGGGGATGTAACATCGATATCCTGATCTTGATCTTGATCTTGATCCATTACTTCCTCTTTAGGAGCATTGCATTTCGGCAATATTATTTCAGATTGTTCACATTTTTCCACATCGACATCTATCTCACCCTCACTATCTTTTTGCCCACATTGTAAAGCATCTGGTTTTTCGATAGAAGGTGCGCAGATTTCTTGGGGCTTTTCTTCACATGGATCTTGTTGTTGTTGTTGTTGGATTATCACAGAATTTTCAACCGGAAGTGGAGATAACGATCCACTAGGATTTGATTCCACAGTATTGAATTGATTACCACCACCACCACTACCACCACTATCTTCATCATCCTTATCGGTAAGTAATAGACGTCGTTTCTTTAAAGGCGTTGTAAATCCATTGGGGACTATAGTCGGTGAAGAAGTTGGAACTGTTACAGCCTGAACATTTGATGGTGGATTACCACCACCTGAGGAATTCGAATTCGGACATATCGATGTCGTAGCCATCATGGGTGTTGTTGGCGAGGGAGACAGAGAATATGTGTTGTGCATCTCTTCATGGGTCTCCTCACTAATGGCCTGCCTTAACCAGCGTTTTTTCACCGATGAATTATTACTACAGGTGCTCACCTGCAGTGGCAAGTGAAAATTTTTGTTATTTGGTGTTGAGGCCTTAGGGCTACTATCCGTCATTATGGGATGCTTCAAAGACAAATCAACGGCCGGTGTAGACATGGCATACATTTGCTGCTGTTGTTGTTCGTATTCGTATGAATGTTTGGTGGGTGGTGGCGTGGGTGGGCCTCCCTCAGTTTGTTGTATGAATTCCTCGACCCGTTGGGCGACAATGCTTAAATTCTGTGGCAATTCGTGGTTTTCAATCCGAATTGCGTTTTTTACAAATCATTCATGCCGCCTGAACGCAAGGAATTCTAAAACCTCCGGTTACACAAAGCGTAATGAGGAATCGTGATGATTTTTCGTCGTCCACCATAGAACCTAGCAGACATTTCAACAGCAGTGATCATCTGTTCGATGTGAAAGCCAATTGTTCATCAAAAAGGCTTCTTTCGTTTTGCCCTGTGGAGGATATTGATATTCGCCATTGTTGGACATCAGCACAGTTGGGCATGAGATTCGAATCCAGATGGCCACATCAAGCTTCTATTAGCAGGCATGCACTGCTTAAATGAGATGGTGGTGTGTGGGGAAGGGAGATGTTAGAGTTTCGTTGGGAGGTCAATGTTGTATGCTGCTGTGGTCTGCTGTGGTGACTGAGGTTCACACGGTGGTGGTGGGTTGTATGGGTAAAGTTTTCCGCAAATGGGTTAGCAAATGCATTAAATAGACCAGCCGCCTGGTCCCACATTATTTGGGCTATGCCTCACAAGAAGACTGTTGCGAAATTACGGACTCCAGGCCGGCCCTTGAGG
>PGFW01062145.1:0-12135 GCA_003123925.1 Haematobia irritans | reverse complement strand
AAAAATAAAAATTTGATGAAAAATTTCCATATAATTAGAATTTTGACTAAAATTTCCTTATAGAATTTTGCAATTCTTGAGAAAATTTCCTTACAGAAATGAAATCTTTAAGAAAATAATCCTATAAGAATTTAAAATTTTGAGAAAATTTCGCTATTAGAATTGGATTTTTGAGAAAATTTCCCATTGGAATGGAAATTTTGAAAAACATTTTCCTATAGAAATAAAATTTCACAAAACTCCTATAGCAAATTAATTCCTATAGCAAAGAAATTTGATAAAATTTCCTATATTCCCGAGAAATTTGGACAAAATTTTCCTACAGAAATGTATTTGACAAAATTTCTTATAGAAATGAAAATTTGACAAAATTTCTTATAGAAATGATAAGTTTGCCAAAATTTCTTATAGAATTTTGGACAATTTGAGATAATTTCCTAAAGAAATAAAATTTTGCACAAAAATTTCCTCTAGAAATTAATTTTTACAAAATAATTATAATTTTGACAAAATTTCCTATAAGAATTGGAATTTTGGAGAAAAATTTTCCTTACAGAATTTGGTATTTTGAAGAAAATTTCTCTACACAAATTGGAATTTTTGAGAAAATTTTCTATAGAATTTAAATTTTTGAGAAAATTCCTACAGAATTGGAAATTTTGACAAAATTTCCTATAGAAATTTAAAATTTTGAACAAATTTCATATATGAAATAAAATTTTAACAAAATTTCCTTATGGAAATAAAATTTTGACAAAATTTCCTTTAGAAATACAATTTTGAGAAAATTTCCTATAGAATTAGAATTTTGAGAAAATTTCCTATAGAATTGGATTTTGAGAACATTTCTATAGAATTTGGAAATTGTGAGAAAATTTCCTATAAAAATTAAATTTTGTAGAAAATTCCTATAGAAATGAAATTTGACAAAATATCCTATAGGAATGAAAATTTTGACAAAATTTCAATAGAAATTAAATTTTGACAAAATATCTCATATATCATCAAAAATTATTTTGACAAAATTTCCTATTAAGCCAAATTAGCTTGACAAAATTTCCATTATAGCAAAGAAATTTTGGTAAAATTTCCTTATATTCGAGATAATTTTTTGACAAAATTTCCTATAGAATTAAAAATTTGAGAAAATTTCGTATAGATAGAATTGGGATTTTTTGAGAAAATTTCCATTGAATTGGAATTTTGAGAAAATTTCTTATAGAAACAAATTTTCACAAACTCACTATAAGCAAATTAATTCGACAAAATTTCCTATAGCAAAGAAAATTTTGATAAAACTTCCTATATTCGGAGAAATTTTGGCCAAAATTTCCTATAGAAATGAAATTTTGGCCAAAATTTCCTATAGAAATTTGAAAATTTTTGGCAAATTTCCTATAAGAAATGAAAATTTTTGGCAAAATTTCCTATAGAAGAAATGAAATTTTGACAAAATTTCGTTACAGAAATAAAATTATGACAAAATTTCGTATAGAGAATACAATTTTCACAAAATTTCATATAGAAAATAATCTTTTGATAAAAAATTTCGGTATAGAAATTTTACAATTTTTGAAACAAAATTTCCTATAGAAATAAAATTTTGACAGCATTTCTATTAGAATTGGGAATTTGAAAAAAAAATCCTATAGGCAATTGGAATTTTCCTATAGGAATGAAAATTTGACAAATATTCCCTATAAAATTTTGACAAACATGAAAATTTTTGCGATATTTTTACTTTAGTAGTAAAATGTGCACAAAATTTTTCTGTAAGAAATGAAATTTTGGCAAAAAATTTCCTATAAGCAAATGAAATGTTGGCAAAATTTCCTACAGAAATAAAAAATTTTTTGACAAAAATTTCGTATAGAAATAATAATTTTGACAAAATTTCGTATAGAAATAAAATATTTTGACAAAAATTTCTATAGAAATAAAATTTTGAAGAAAATTTTCTATTTAGAATTAAGAATTTAAGAAATTTCCTATTTAGAATTGCGAATTTTGAAAAAAAAAAAATTCCTATAAATTGAAATTTCCTATAGGAATGAAAATTTGACAAAATTTTCCTATAAAAATTTTGGACAAACATGAAAATTTTGCGATATTTTACTTTAGTAGCTAAAATGTTGACAAAATTTCTTGTAGAAATTGAAATTTTGGCAAAAATTTCCTATAGAAATTAAATTTTAGAAAATTTTTTATTAGAATTAGGAATTTTTGAGAAAATTTCCTATAGAATTGGAATTTTAACAAAATTTCCTATTAGAAAGAAATTTAGACAAAATTTTCCCATAGAAATTAAAAATTTGACAAAAATTTACTAAAAAAAATAAATTGAAATTTCCTATATTTCGAGAATTTATTATAGAAAATTTCGATATTAAAGAAATTTTGAAAAAAAATTCCTATATTAGAGAAATTGACAACATTTCCTATAGAAATGAATTTTTTGACAAAATTTTGTATAAGAAATACAATTTTGACAAAATCTTCCTCAAGAAAATAAAAGTTTGACAAATTTTCCTATAGGAATTAAAGTTTTACAAAATTCCATATAGCAAATTAACTAATTTTGAGACAAATCCTAAAGCAAATTAATTTTGACAAAATTTTCTTATAGGAAAGAAATGTTGACAACATTTCCTATATCGAGAAATTCTAAAAAAATGTTCTTTATTAAAGAAATTTCGACAAATCTTATAGAAATAACATTTTTGACAAAATTTTCCTATATTAAAGAAATTTTGACAAAATTTCGTATAGAAATGAAATTTTTGGCAAAATTTCCTATTAGAAATTGAAATTTTGGCCAAAATTTCCTACCAGAAATTAAAATTTATGACAAAAATTTTTTATAGAAAGTACAATTTTCACAACATCTTCGTATAGAAATTTATATTACAAATTTCGTTATAGAAATAATAATTTTTGACAAATTTCCTATAGAAATAAATTTTTTGAGAAAATTTTCTATAGAATTAGAATTTTTGAGAAAATTTCTATAGAATTCGAATTTTGACAAAAATTTCCTTATAGAATTGAATTTCTATAGGAATGAAAAAATTTCCTAATAGAAATGCGAAATTTTGACAATATTTCCTTATTAGCAAATAAAATTTTTGACAAAATTTCCTAAAGAATAAAAATTTGACAAAATTTCCTATACTAAAGAACTATTTTTTGATAAAATTTCTTGTAGAATGGAATTTTTGACAAAATGCCGCTATTGAAATAAAATTTGTGCAAAATTTCCTATAGAAATAAAATTTTATCAAATGGAAGAATTTAAATAACCTAGATCTTTTCAACAATTAAAATTTTTTTATGTGAATTGTGTATAATCTCATAACCACTGTAACCATTTGTTGGATATTCCTTACGATCAATTTTTTTCGAAAAAAATATTAAACCGAGGCATTTAGTCTGCATCTAAAACAAAGTATCGACTTTTAAAAAATTTGCATGTTTTTATTCGCCCATAGCTATTTTACCCTCCCTGGTGGGTCTCTGAGTTGTCTAGCAAAAAAAAAAAAAAAAAAAAACAGCCAGCCTATTTGCTACCGCATATCAGTCTTTGTCATTGACTGTGGGGAGAATTTTGTTATTTTGGGAGTTGGATTTCAGTTTCTGTTTTTTGTTATTCTTAACTTTTAACATTGTTGTACCCGCATCCATTCATCTCAAAACCACTTGGGACTGTGGCGCTTTCTATTCAACAATTGATCAGAATTACGATTGCTTCCAAGTCATTTCATTCATTTCTATGCCATTTGTGCTAACCAAACAATTTTTACGCACGAAATTTCTTTTCGGTTCGTTTTTTTCAACTTCATCTCCTATCCAGCTACGGTATTCGTTTGTTTTCGCTTCGAAAAGCGCCAATAACATTTCCTTTGCGTATATTGTTTTTTTTTTTTTTTTTTTGGGTTCTGAGCAAATATAAATAAAAAACCATTCCAAGTGTTTGAATTTCAATCAATTTCCATGCCAGGCATGTACCCACTTGATGAGCAAGCAATTAAACTCTTTTTAAATGAGAAGCGAGATGCTAACGACTACTGAACGTATTTCAATCAAAAAAAGTCCTGGCTTCGTTTTTAACAGCTATTGTTTTAGCAGATTTTTTAGCTTTGCGAATACTTTAGTAATCCTTGGAAGTTTCCCGATTTATTAAGAATCAAAGCGTTCGTTTGGAAACATTTTTTTTAGAAATTTTAAAAGAAATTTAAAATATCTATAACATATTTTTTTTAAATTTAGGACGGCTGTGCATAGAAAGCAACAATTGCGATCAGGATACTTTTGACTTGTAGTTAGTTATGTTTGGCCAAAATTGTCCCAAAGTCTTCAATTGAATCATATGTTCCTATTAAATCCTATGAGGAATATCAGGGAAAAACGTTCTAAATCATAATTATCCAAAAAGATGTTAAGAAAGGACCTTCGCCTGGACAGCTGTAAAAAGTTATTTTAAGTTAAAAAATGCCTGTCTTCCAGAGACTTTAATTAAAGGAGCCAAATATCACAGATTCGTCTGCTAATTTAAAATTTCTTTATTTTAAAGAAATTTTTCTTGGTATTGTGCAAGTTTATTTATCTCAAAATTATAGTATGCATACTTTCTTAATGTTACATTAATATTTTTCTAATAAGTATCGCCTCAATTTAATGCAAATTTCAGAATATTTGGAAATTAATTTTTTCGCAAATATCTCTTAAAAATTTTTTCATTGCCTTATTGCCTTTCCCGGCAGGGCAATAGCCATCCTTAATTTTCGCCCTTTTCCATACAAGAAGTGCATACCTCATGGCTTAACTATGATTAATTCTGATCGTCTTAAATCAATATTTTTGCGGAGACACTTCTCTAACTCTTTACTCCTCGACGCACGGAAGGTTGTGCGTCATTAAATGTTATGAAATTGAGACAGCACAAATCCTTCCCCATATTTTCCTATTGGTCTCTATTTCAAGACAAACAAAGGCCTACAAGCGGTTGGGTGACAGAACGGTAAGGGGTAAAATTATTTGATAAGCGTAAACTTTACGTTTGATGTTTATCTGGTCAAGTATAAGTTTTACTTGTTGGAAACAACAAATTGTATTTGCATATCCATATAAAAATGGATTATATTAGGTTGGAGAGGAAAGTGAAAACATAAATGAAGAAGAAATAAAATTTAGTTACATACAAAAATTGTAATTCCAAAAAAATTTAAGGACATAATTTACTATAGAAATGAAATTTTGACAAAATTTTCTTTGGCAAAGAGATTTCTGGCAAAATTTTCCTATAAGAAATAACATTTTTTCACAAAAAATTTTTCTAAAAATAAAGAAATTTTAACAAAAATCTCCTAAAACAAAAGAATATTTGACCAAAATTACCTTAAATAAAGAAAATTTTTTCAAGCAATAATTTTCTACAAGCAAAAAATTTTGACACAAATTTTTATAGCGAAGAAATTTTTAAAAAACCTTTCGCGATAGCAAAAAAAATCTTAACCAAAATTTCTTAAAGCAAAGAAATTTTGACAACATTTTCCTATAGGAAGAGAAATTCTTGACAAAATGTTCCTAAAGCAAAGAAATGTTTGATACCAATTTTCGCTATTAGCAAAGAAATATTTGAACAAAATTCGCCAAAAAGCCCAGAAAATTTTCACAATTTTTCCTAGCAATATAAAGTTTTTGACAAGATTTCCTAACACTCCAAACGAACAATTTAACCGAAATTTTCCTAAAGCAAAGATATTTTGACCAAAATTTCCTATAACAGAGAAATTTTCCTATGCAAAAATCTTCTTCTGGGGCAAAAACTTCTTTTCTTAACAAAAAATTAAGAATTCATTGCAAAAGAATATTGACAACCTTCCTTTGGCAAAGAAATTCTGACAATATTTTCTAAATCACGAACATTTTCACAAAAATTTTTCCTAATAGGCACAAATAAAAATTTACAAAATTTCTATTAGAAAAGGAAATGTTACAAAATATCCGTAGAAAAATTTCTGTAGAAGATAGAAATTTTTGACAAAAATTTCATTAATGGCAATGAAGATTGCCTATTAACAAAAAGAAATGTTGAGAAAACTTCCTTACTACTCAAAAGTAAATTTTTACAAAATTTCCTAAAAGCCAAGAGAAATTTTTTACAATTTTTCCTAGGCAAACAAAAATTTTTAACAAATTCTCTACCAGCAAACAAATATTTTGACAATAACTCATTTGACAAAAAAAAAATTAAAATCTTGAAGCCAAAATTTCCCTAAAGCGTAGGAATAAATTATTCACAATTTTCCTAAGCGTAAAGAAATTTTGACAAGATATCCTACAGCCAAAGAAAATTAAACGAAATTTCTCAAGCAAAGATATTTGACAAAATTCCTATAACAAAAAGTTTTAGCCAAAATTTTCGCTAAGCAAAACGAAATTTTGACAAAACTTCCTTTGCGGCAAAATAATTCAGACAAGAATTTCCTAAAGCGAGGACATTTTCACAATTTTTCCTAGCAAAGAAATTTTGACAAGATTTCCTACAGCAAAGAAAATTTAACGAAATTTCCTAAAGCAAAGATATTTTGACAAATTCCTATAAAAGAAAATTTATAAATTTTTGTGCAAAGAAATTGACAAAATTTTCTAAACGCACGGAAATTTTTCTACAATTTTTCCTAGCAAACAAAATTCTCTACAGCAAACAAATTTTGACAAAAACTTCCTTGGCAAAATAATTCAGACAAAATTTCCTTAACAGCAAGGACATTTTCACATTTCAGCAAAGAAATTTTGACAAGATTTCCTTCAGCAAAGAAAATTTAACGAAATTTCCTAAAGCAAAGATATTTTGACAAAATTTCCTATAAAAAAGAAATTTATTAAAATTTCTTGTGCAAAGAAATTTTGACAAAACTTCCTTTGGCACGGAAATTTTCACAATTTTTCCTAGCAAACAAAATTTTAACAAAATTCTCTACAGCAACCAAATTTCGACAAAATTTCCTTTGGCAAAAAAATTCTGAAAAAATTTCCTAAAGCAAGGAAATTTTCAAAATTTTTCCTAGCAAAGAAAATTAAACGAAATTTCCTAAAGCAAAGATATTTTGACAAAATTTCCTATAACAAAGAAATTTCCTATGCAAAGAAATTTTGACAAAACTTCCTTTGGCAAAAAAAAAATCTGACAAAATTTCCTAAAGAAAGGAAATTTTCACAATTTTTCCTAGCAAAAAAATTTTTACAAGATTTCCTACACCAAAGAAAATTTAACGAAATTTCCTGTAGGAAAGAAATTTTGACAAAATTTCGTATAGCAATGAAATTTCCTATAGAAAAGAAATGTTCAGAAAACTACCTATAGCAAAGAAATTTTTACAAAATTTCCTAAATCAAGGAAATTTTCACAATTTTTCCTAGCAAACAAAATTTTAACAAAATTCTCTACAGCAAACAAATTTTGACAAAACTTCCTTTGGCAAAGAAATTCTGACAAAATTTCCTTAAGCAAGGAAATTTTACAATTTTTTCTTAGGAAAAAGTTAATTTGTACAAAGATTTCTCACCAGCAAAGAAAATTTAACGAAATTTCCCTATAAACAAAGACAATTTTAGCAAAAATTTATTGTGCAAAGAAATTTTGACAAAACTTCCTTTGTTATTAGGAAATTTTGTCAAAATATCTTTGCTTTAGGAAATTCGCGTTAAATTTTCTTTGCTGGTAGAAATCTTGTCAATTTCTTTGCCTAGGAAAAATTGTGAAAAATGTCCTTGCTTTAGGAAAATTTTTGTCTGGAATTATTTTGCCAAAGGAAGTTTTTGTCAAAATTTGTTTTGCTTAGGAAATTTTGCTAAAACTTCTTTGTTATAGGAAATTTTGTCAAAATATCTTTGCTTGAGGGAAATTTCTTTTATTTTCTTTGCTGTAGGATATTCTTGTCAAAATTTTCTTTGCTAGATCCGGCGGGAGGGAGTGAGAGGCGCAAACAATTGCTGAAAATTTCCTCGCTTTAGGAAATTTTGTAAAGATTTTTTTTTTTTGTCAAAATGAAGTTTTGTCAAAATTTGTTTGCTGTAGGAGAAATTTGTTAAAGTTTTGTTTTTCTAGGAAAAATTGCCTAAAAATTTCCTTGCCTTTAGGAAATTTTGTAAAAAAATTTCTTTGCTATAGGAAGTTTTCTCAACATTTCTTTTCTATTAGGCAATTTCATTGCCTATATGAAAATTTTGTTCCAAAATTTACTCTTCTACAGGAAATTTGGTAACATTTCTTTTCTATAGAAAAATTTTGTTTAAATTTTTTTTTGCTATTAGGAAAACTGTGAAAATTTTCCGATGCTTAGAAAATATTTGTCAATATGCTTTGCTTTAGGTAAATTTCGTTTAAATTTTCTTTTTGGTGTAGGATAAAATCTTTGTCAAAATTTTTATTTGCTTAGGCAAAAAAATTTGTGAAAATTTCCTCATTGCTTTGGGAAATTTTGTCAAAATTTCTTTGCTATACGAAAATTGTGGTTTCAAAAACCCAAATTTCTTTTGCTTTAGGAAATTTTGTACAAACCATTTCTTTTCCTTATAGGAAATGTTGTCAAAATTTCTTTGCTTTAAGAAATTTTGTTAAAATTTTTTTGCTATCGGAAATTTTTTTAAAATTTCTTCGATATAAGAATATTGTGTCACAATTTCTTTGCTTTAGAAAATTTTGTAAAAATTTCTTTGATTTAGGTAATTTTGTCAAATATTCTTTGTTTTAGGAGATTTTGTTAAAATTTCTTTATTTTAGAAAATTATTGTAAAAATGTCATTTCTATAGGAAATTTTGTCAGAATCTCTTTGCCAAAGAAATTTTTGTCAAAATTTCAATTTTATTTCTATAGGAAATTTTGCACAAATTTTATTTCAATAGCGGCATTTTGTCAAAAATTCCATTCTACAAGAAATTTTATCAAAAAATAGTTCTTTAGTATAGGAAATTTTGTCAAATTTTTATTCTTTAGGAAATTTTGTCAAAAATTTTATTTGCTAATAAGGAAATATTGTCAAAATTTCGCATTTCTATTAGGAAATTTTTTCATTCCTATAGAAATTCAATTCTATAAGGAAATTTTTGTCAAAATTCGAATTCTATAGAAATTTTCTCAAAAATTCTAATTCTATAGAAAATTTTCTCAAAAAATTTATTTCTATAGGAAATTTGTCAAAAATTATTATTTCTATAACGAAATTTGTAATATAAATTTCTATACGAAGATGTTGTGAAAATTGTACTTTCTATAAAAAATTTTTGTCATAAATTTTAATTTCTGGTAGGAAATTTTGGCCAAAATTTCAATTTCTAATAGGAAATTTTGCCAAAAATTTCATTTCTATACGAAATTTTGTCAAAATTTCTTTAATATAGGAAAATTTTGTCAAAAATGTTATTTCTATAAGATTTGTCGAAATTTCTTTAATAAAGAACATTTTTTTTAGAAATTTCTCGAATATAGGAAATGTTGTCAACATTTCTTTCCTATAAGAAAATTTTGTCAAAATTAATTTGCTTTAGGATTTGTCTCAAAATTAATTTGTATATGGAATTTTGTAAAACTTTAATTCCTATAGGAAAATTTGTCAAACTTTTATTTCTTGAGGAAATTTTGTCAAAATTGTATTTCTTATACAAAATTTTGTCAAAAATTCATTTCTATAGGAAATGTTGTCAAAATTTCTCTAATATAGGAATTTTTTTTCAAAATTTCTTTAATATCGGAAATTTCTATAATAAATTCTCGAAATATAGGAAATTTCAATTTATTTTTTTTAGTAAATTTTTGTCAAATTTTTAATTTCTATGGGAAAATTTTGTCTAAATTTCTTTCTAATAGGAAATTTTGTTAAAATTCCAATTCTATAGGAAATTTTCTCAAAAATTCCTAATTCTAATAAAAAATTTTCTTAAAATTTAATTTCTATAGGAAATTTTGCCAAAATTTCATTTCTACAAGAAATTTTGTCAACATTTTACTACTAAAGTAAAATATCGCAAAATTTCATGTTGTCCAAATTTTTATAGGAAATTTTGTCAAATTTTCATTCCTATAGGAAATTTCAATTTATAGGAATTTTTTTTTTTTCAAAATTCGCAATTCTAAATAGGAAATTTCTTAAATTCTTAATTCTAAATAGAAAATTTTCTTCAAAATTTTATTTCTATAGAAATTTTTGTCAAAATATTTTATTTCTATACGAAATTTTGTCAAAATTATTATTTCTATACGAAATTTTTGTCAAAAAATTTTTTATTTCTGTAGGAAATTTTGCCAACATTTCATTTGCTTATAGGAAATTTTTTGCCAAAATTTCATTTCTTACAGAAAAATTTTGTGCACATTTTACTACTAAAGTAAAAATATCGCAAAAATTTTCATGTTTGTCAAAATTTTATAGGGAATATTTGTCAAATTTTCATTCCTATAGGAAAATTCCAATTGCCTATAGGATTTTTTTTTCAAATTCCCAATTCTAATAGAAATGCTGTCAAAATTTTATTTCTATAGGAAATTTTGTTTCAAAAATTGTAAAATTTCTATACCGAAATTTTTTATCAAAAGATTATTTTCTATATGAAATTTTGTGAAAATTGTATTCTCTATACGAAATTTTGTCATAATTTTATTTCTGTAACGAAATTTTGTCAAAATTTCATTTCTTCTATAGGAAATTTTGCCAAAAATTTTCATTTCTTATAGGAAATTTGCCAAAAATTTTCAAATTTCTATAGGAAATTTTGGCCAAAATTTCATTTCTATAGGAAATTTTGGCCAAAATTTCTCCGAATATAGGAAGTTTTATCAAAATTTTCTTTGCTATAGGAAATTTTGTCGAATTAATTTGCTTATAGTGAGTTTGTGAAAATTTGTTTCTATAAGAAATTTTCTCAAAATTCCAATTCAATGGAAATTTTCTCAAAAAATCCCAATTCTATCTATACGAAATTTTCTCAAATTTTTAATTCTATAGGAAATTTTGTCAAAAAATTATCTCGAATATAAGGAAATTTTACCAAAATTTCTTTGCTATAATGGAAATTTTGTCAAGCTAATTTGGCTTAATAGGAAATTTTGTCAAAATAATTTTTGATGATATATGAGATATTTTGTCAAAATTTAATTTCTATTGAAATTTTGTCAAAATTTTCATTCCTATAGGAAATATTTTGTCCAATTTCATTTCTATAGGAATTTTCTACAAAATTTAATTTTTATAGGAAATTTTCTCACAATTTCCAAATTCTATAGAAATGTTCTCAAAATCCAATTCTATAGGAAATTTTCTCAAAAAAATTCTAATTCTATAGGAAATTTTCTCAAAATTGTAATTTCTAAAGGAAAATTTTGTCAAAATTTTATTTCCATAAGGAAATTTTGTTAAAATTTTATTTCATATATGAAATTTGTTCAAAATTTTAAATTTCTATAGGAAATTTTGTCAAAATTTCCAATTCTGTAGGAATTTTCTCAAAAATTTAAATTCTATAGAAAATTTTCTCAAAAATTCCAATTTGTGTAGAGAAATTTTCTTCAAAATACCAAATTCTGTAAGGAAAATTTTTCTCCAAAATTCCAATTCTTATAGGAAATTTTGTCAAAATTATAATTATTTTGTAAAAATTAATTTCTAGAGGAAATTTTTGTGCAAAATTTTATTTCTTTAGGAAATTATCTCAAATTGTCCAAAATTCTATAAGAAATTTTGGCAAACTTTCATTTCTATAAGAAATTTTGTCAAATTTTCATTTCTATAAGAAATTTTGTCAAAATTACATTTCTGTAGGAAAATTTTGTCCAAATTTCTCGAATATAGGAAATTTTATCAAAATTTCTTTGCTATAGGAATTAATTTGCTATAGGAGTTTTGTGAAATTTTATTTCTATAGGAAAATGTTTTTCAAAATTTCCATTCCAATGGGAAATTTTCTCAAAAATCCAATTCTAATAGCGAAATTTTCTCAAAATTTTAAATTCTTATAGGATTATTTTCTTAAAGATTTCATTTCTGTAAGGAAATTTTCTCAAGAATTGCAAAATTCTATAAGGAAATTTTAGTCAAAATTCTAATTATATGGAAATTTTTCATCAAATTTTTATTTTT
>PGFW01062137.1:17519-32138 GCA_003123925.1 Haematobia irritans | reverse complement strand
AAGAGAGAGAATGTAGTTTGAATATCGCAACTTCCTCTAAATAGAGGCATATGCTTAGCGACAGCCTAACAGTTAAAAGTCTGGAGTAAGAGTAGATTTTGTTCTCGAAAAGAGAAGTAAGAGAAAAGAAAGTTTGTGGTGGATTTGATCTCCCAGTAATTCCTTTTACCTGTGGAGTTCAATTCTTCAATATCTGTTTAAAAGGAAAGTCAAGTTCTTTTGGTGGTGAATTTTGTGGGGGAGTTGAGATCGGCCATGGGTCAATAGTGGTGGAGTTTGGCAAAATTTTCTCTAGAAATATAATATTTTGACAAAAATTATCTATACAAATAAAATTTTAATACAAAATGTTCTATAATAAAAAAATAATAATATTTTTATAAAATTCTCTATAGAAAAAAATTTTGACAAAAATATTCTATATACATAAAATTTTGACAAAATTTTCTATAGAAATAAAATTTTGACAAGTTTTTTTTTTTGGAAATAAACCTTTGTAAAATTTTGAGAAAATTATCCATAGAAATAAAATTTTGCCAAAATTTTCTATAGAAATAAAATTTTGACAAAATTTTCTATAATAATAAATTTATCTAAAATTTCTAATAAATAAAATTTTGACAAAAATTTCTATAGAATTAAAATTTGGCCAAATGGTCTATAAATAAATAATTTTACCAAAATTTTCTATAGAAATAAAATTTGACAAAAATTCCTTTTAGAAATAAAATTTTGAGAAAATTTTTTATAGAAATAAAATTTTGAACAACGTTTTTTATAGAAATAAAATTTTGGCAAAATTTCTATAGAAATAAAAATTTTGAGAAAATTTTCTATAGAAAAAATTTTTATGTTTAAATAAATTTTACAAATTTTTATAGAATAAAATGTTGACAAAAATTTCTATAGAATAAAATTTTGAGAATAATTGTTCTATATAGAGTATAAAATTTTTGAAAAGATTTTCTATAGATATAAAAATTTTGGCAAAATTTTCTACAGAAATAAAATTTTGAGGAAAATTTTTTATAGTATAAAAATTTTGGAAGACATTTTCTATAGAAATAAAATTTTGAGAAATTTTCTATAGATAAAATTTAGGCAAAATTTTCTATAGAAATAAAATTTTGAGAATATTTTTTATAGAAATAAAATTTTGACAAAATTTTCTACAGAAATATAATTTTTTTAAAAAAATTTTTTATAGAAATAAACTTTGGCAAAATTTTCTATAGAATAAATTTTGGCAAAAATTTTCTATAGAAATAAAATTTTGAGAAAAATTTGCTATAGAAATAAAATTTACGTATAAAGTAATAAAATTTTTACTAAAATTTTCTATAGAATATAAATTTTGCCAAACATTTTCTATAGGATAAATTTGACAAAATTTTCTATTCTAAATTTACAAAATTTTCTATAGAATAAAATTTTGACAAAAATTTCTATAGAATTAAAATTTTGCAAAAATTTTCTATAATAATAAAATTTACAAATTTTCATAGAAATAAATTTTGACAAAATTTCTATAGAAATAAAATTTTGAAAAATTTTTTATAGAAAAAAATGAACTTCATAAATTATTAAGTTTTATAGAAATAAAATTTTGCAATTATAGAATAAATTTTGAGAAATTTCTATAGAAATAAAATTTTCTATAGTAATAAATTTTACCAAATTTCTATAGAAATAAAATTTTGACAAAAATCTTATAGAAATAAATTTTACAAAATTCTATAGAAATAAAATGTTGACAAAATTTTCTATAGAATAATTTTAGAAAATTTTCTATAGATTAAAATTTTGAGAAAGATTTTTCTATAGAAATAAAATTTTGAGAAAATTTTCTATAGATATAAAATTTTGGCAAAATTTTCTATAGAAATAAAATTTTGAGAAAATTTTCGATAAATATAAAATTTTGAGACGATTTTCTATAGAAATAAACTATTGACAAAAATTTCTATAGAAATACAATTGCGACAAAATTTTCTATAGAAAAAACAAAATTAATAAATTTTCTATTGAAATAAATTTGAACAAAAATTTTATAGAAATAAAATTTTGACAAAATTCGATAGAAATAAAATTTTGACAAAATTTCTATAGAAATAAAATTTTGACAAAATTTTCTAATAGAAATATAAATTTTGACAAATTTTATAGAAATAAAATATTAACAAATTTTCTATAGAAATAGATGTTTGAATAAAATTTACCAAAGATTTACTATAGAAATAAAATTTTGACAAAATTTTTCTATAGAATAAAATTATTTTCAAAATAAAAATTTTAACAAAATTTTCTATAGAAATAATATTATGACAAGATTTTCGATAGAAATAAAATTTTGACATAATTTTCAATAAATTTTTTTTTTGAAAAAATTTTCTATAAAAATAAAATTTTGACAAAATTTTCGATTGAAATAAAATTTTGACAATTTTTATAGAAATAAAGTTTTTGAGAAATTTTTTCTATAGAAATAAAATTTTGATAAAAAAAAAATTGAGGATATATTGGAAAGCCCTTTAAGTCATGTAAATAAACTTAAGACTAAGGATTATAAGACATTAGCAAAAAAAATACTACTTCCTAGTTAAAGACAGGTTAACATTCGGACGCAGTTTTACAGGCATACAATAGTATTAAGAATTTTTTAATGTTGTATTGGTTATTACAAGATATGAACACGCACACACACGCACAATTGATTTATAGACATCTTTAGTTTAGATAAAAATTTAATAATGTTGCTTTGAATTGGTTTTTTTAAATCCCTATGTCATACATAGAAGAAAAAATTGAGGCTTAGAATAAATACAAAAATAATGAATGCAAACATGGATATTCCATATATCCATGGTTGCTTGCTCTTAATGCATTTCAATAGGGGTCTTTGGCAAGACCACCCACCCACCACTATCTCTGATCGACCATATTGGACCATACAAAGGCAAGAGAGTAAAATTTTAAAAAATTTTATTTCTATAGCAATTTTGTCAACATTTTCCTATAGAAGATTATTTCTTATAGACATTTTTTGGAAAAACTTTATTTCTAAAACATTTTTGGCAAAATTTTATTTTCAAAATTTTATTTCTATAGAAACAATATTTTTACATTTTATTTCTATAGCAAATTTTATTAAAAATCTATTTCTAAAAATTTTTATACAAAATTTTATTTCTATAGCGCAACTTTTGTCAAATTTTATGATTTGTTGAAAATTTTCGTCAAAATTTTATTTCTGAAGAAAATTTGTCAAATTTTTTTCAATAGAAAATTTTGTCAAAATTTAATTTCTGAAAATTTTGTCAAAATTTTATTTCTGTAGAAATTTTGTCAAAAATTTTATTTCGATGCAAAATTTTTAGAAATTTTTGTCAATTTTATTTTTATAGAAATTTGTCAAAAATTTTGTCAAAATTTTATTTTGTCGAAAATTTTGTCAAAATTTTATTTTCTTAAGAAAATTTTGTTCAAAATTTATTTTTAGAAAATTTGTCAAAAAATTTTATTTTCTGAAGTGAAAAACTTTGTCAAAATTTTATTTCTATAGAAATATTTTGTCAAATATTTATTTTCTATAAGAATTTTGCAAACATTTATTTTATAGAAAATTT
Organism: Haematobia irritans; assembly: GCA_003123925.1. Taxonomy (NCBI): domain Eukaryota; kingdom Metazoa; phylum Arthropoda; class Insecta; order Diptera; family Muscidae; genus Haematobia; species Haematobia irritans. Next base: position 28,512 of record PGFW01062137.1, on the reverse strand, counting down.
TGTCAAAATTTTATTTCTAATAGAAAATTTCTGTGTAACAATTTATATTTCTTAGAGCAAATGTTGTAAAATTTTATTTTCTTAGAATGTTGGTCAAATTTTTACTTTCTTAGAAAATTTTTTCAAAAAATTTTATTCTAAGAAAATTTTGTAAAATTTTATTTCTATTGAATTTTGTAAAATTTTTGTCAAAATTTTATTTTATAAATTTTTTTCAAATATTTATTTAAGAAATTTTTAAATTCTTTTTCCATAGAAAATTTTGTCAAAATTTTATTTCCTATACAATTTTTAAAATTTTATTTTTTATAGAAAATTTTGTCAAAATTTCTTCTATAAAATGAAAATTTAATAGACATTTTTGGAAAAACTTATTTCTATACCATTTTTGAAAATTTTATTTCTATATTTGTTAACATTTTATTTTTTATAGAAATTTTTATAAAATTTATTTCTTTTATAAAAATTAAGTTTTGTCAAAATTTTATTTCTACAGAATTTTGTCAATTTTATTTCTATAAGAAATTTTGCTAAAAATTTTTATTTCTGTAGAAAAATTTTTGTCAAAAAATTTTTAATTTCTGAAGAAAATTTTGTCAAAATTTTATTTCTATAGAAAATTTTTGTCAAAATTTGATTTCTAGTAGACAAACTTTTCTGTCAAAAATTTGTCAAATTTTATTTCTATAGAAAATTTTCTCAAAATTTTATTTCTAAAGAATTTATTTGTTCAAAATTTTATTTCGTAGAAAATTTTGTCAAACAATTTTTGTATTTGTTCTAGAAATTTTCAAAATTTTATTCTTATAGAAAATTTATTTCTTTCGTATTTTTTGCAAATTTTATATATTTTGCAAACTAGTTTTGTTCAAAATTTGTTTTCTATAGAAACTTTTTGAAAACTTTTTTCTATTCAATTTTGGCAAAATTATTTTTTCTATAGAAAATTTTGTCAAAATTTTATTTCTACAGAAACTTTTGTCAAATTTATTTCTATAGAATTTTTAAAATTTATTTCTAAGAATTTTTGTCAAATTTTATTTTAAAATTTTTCAGAAAATTTTTGAACATTTTGTCAACATTTCTATTTCTTATAAATTTTCAAAATTTTATTTCTAAGAAAATTTTGTCAAAATTTTATTTCTGAAGAACTTTTGTCAAAATTTTATTTTAATAGAAATTTTGTCAAAATTTTATTTCTGTAGAAAATTTTGTCAAAATTTTATTTCTGTAGAAAATTTTGTCAAAATTTTATTTCTGTAGAAAATTTTGTCAAAAATTTTATTTCTGAAGAAAATTTTGTCAAAATTTATTTCTATATGAAAATTTTGTCAAAATTTTATTTCTGTCAAAACAAAAAATTTATTTTCATTAGAAATTTTGTCAAAATTTATTTCTATAGAACATTTATTGGAAAAACTATTATTTCTATAGACATCAAAAATTTATTTCTAGGCAAAAATTTTGTTTCTATAGAAATTTTGGTCAAAATTTTATTCTAAAGAAATTTTGTCAAAATTTTATTTCTATAGACACTTTTGAAAAACTTTATTTTCTATAACATTTTGGCAAAACATTTTATTTTATAGAAAATTTGTCAACAATTTTATTTTATAGAAAAAATTTTTGTCACAATTTTTATTTGCTATAGAAAATTTAGTCAAATTTCGTATTTTTATACAAAATTTTGTCAAAATGTTTTAATCAAAAATTTATAAAAACCAGAATTATATTTTCGTTTGAAAATGATTAGTTTTAAAAATTCAATGCGGATTTAATAAAAATAATCGTTATAATTTCCCAAAAACAAAAATATACCAACCCAATGTGCTTTGCTAGTGTTTGCTTTAAAGGATATGTGGGAGGCCACAAGATTTTAAGAAAAGGGAAAAAATAAACAGAAGCAAATGGGTTTTGGAGGGGGAGGGGGTGGGGGTGGTGAAATGTTTATGCCACCACACAGCTTTAAGTAATACACTTTAAGAATCTATTAAGTCCACGGGAGAGGGAGAGAGAGAGAGAGTGGTGGAGGTAGGTTTACAAACGCGCAAATGCCTACGGTTTGTTCTAATGTTTGAGTATAATCTTGTTTTCTTTGTTTGTTGTTGTTCTTACTCGTTGACTCTTGGTCTTTCTTTTTAATATGGTTCCTCTTTCCTTATTATTTAAGGTAGTTGTTGCTTTCCTCTTCACAAACATTGAAACCTTATAACCATCAATATTCCAAACACATTAAAATATTATGAAATATTTCCTGCACTACCACCACACACACGCGCGCCGTGAGTGTAAACCCGCAGAATAAAGAGCTCAGTTCTGCTTTCCTTCTGTTTGTTTTTTTTTGTTGTGGCTGAATTTTTTTCCTGCTTTAAGAAACTTAATGGTAACGATAAGTGAGGGAGCAAGAACCAACGATATTAGAGCTTATTGCGAATAATAAGGAAAACAAACGTTTAACACAAGTTTGTCTTGGTAATAAAAACGGATTCTTAAGGCTTGCAAGTGATAGCAAGGCGACAAGGATATTTGTGGTCCATAAGTTCAGGAGTTCTATACACAGCAGGCTCCACATTATAACTAGGCCAGTAATGTTTGTTTCTTTCTAATGCTTTTAAGCCAGGGGGGGGGTGGTTGTATGAAGGTTTAGGATCAATGGGGTAGGGAGAAAGGCAATACCAACAACAAAAAGTAATAAAATGATTCAACTAAATACAAAATATATTTTCCTCTTAGTTAAAGGGTAGGATAAAATTGCGCAACGCACACCATAACAAAAGAAAGCACGACGCCGGACAACAACAAGCTAACGATGATGATATGTTGACAACGACAAGATAAGGACACCAAACGAACACAACAGTTGAATGCGTTGTGTTCGTTTGGTGTCTATCGTTGTCGTTGTCAACATAAATCATCATCGTTAGCGTTGTTGTTGTCCGGCGTCGTGCTTTCTTTTGATATATGGTGTGCGTGTGCGGCAATTTTATCCTTACCCTTTAACTAAGAAATAATATTTTGTTTTAGTGAATTTTTAATTTTTGTTGTTTTGGGGTATGCCTTCTCCCTACCACATTGATCTAAACCTTCATACAACCACCCCCCCCCTCGGCTTAAAAAAGCATTAGAAAGCACAATTACATTCTACTGGCCTAGGTTTAATGTGGAGCCTGCCTGTGAGAAACTCTGAACTATGACCACAAATATCCTTGTCGCCATTGCTATCACTTGCAAAGCCTTAAGAATCCGTGTTTTATTAACCAAGACCACTTGTGTTAAACCGTTTGTTTCCTTATTATTCGAAATAAGCTCTAATATCGTTGGTAACATTGCCTCCCCTCACTTATCGGTTACCATTAAGTTTTCTTTTTTTTTTTTTTTTTAAAGCCAGGAAAAAAATTCAGCACAACAAAAAAAAACAAACAGAAGGAAAGGAGAAACTGAGCTCTTTATCTCTGCGGGTTTACACTCACGCGCGCGTGTGTGTGGTGTGTTAGTGCAGGGAAATATTTCATAATATTTTAATGTGTTTGGAATATTTGATGGTTATAAGGTTTCAATGTTTGTGAAAGAGAAAGCAACAACTACCTAAAATAATAAGGAAAGAGGAACCATATTAAAAAGAAGACCAAGAGTCAACAGTAAGAACAACAACAACAACAAAAGTACAAGATTCATTACTCAAACATTAAGAAACAACCGTAAGGCATTTGCGTTTGTAAACCTCTACCTCCCACTCTCTCTCTCTCCCGCTCTCCCGTGGACTTAAAGATTCTTAAAGGTATTACTTAAAGCTGTGTGGTGGCATAAACATTTCACCACCCCCCCTCCCTCCAAAACCCATTTGCTTCTGTTTATTTTTTCCCTTTTCTTAAAATCTTGTGGCCTCCCACATATCCTTTAAAGCAAACACTAGCAATGCACATTGGTTGCGTATTTTTTTGTTTTGGGAAATTAGATTATCAGAGATTAATTTTTCAATTAAATCGCGGCATGTGCGAAATTTTTTGAAAAACAACATTTTAAACGAAATAATAATTCGGTGGTTTTTTATTAAATTTTTATTAACATTTTACAAAATTTTATAAAAATAAAATTTTTTTTTTGAAAACTAATTTTTCTATAGAAATAAATTTTGACAAAATTTTCGTATAGAAATAAAATTTGCAACATTTTCTATAAAAATAAATTTTGCAAATGTGTATAGAATAAAGTTTTTTCAAAAATGTCTATAGAAATAAAATTTTGACAAAATTTTCTATAGAAATAAAATTTTGACAAATTTTCTATAGAAACAAAATTTTGCCAAAAATGTGTATAGAAATAAAGTTTTTCCAAAAATGTCTATAGAAATAAAATTTTGACAAAACTATATGGAAATAAATTTTTTTTATAGAAATAAAATTTTGACAAAATTTTCTATAGAAATAAAATTTTGACAAAATTTTCTTCAGAAAAAAAATTTTGACAAAATTTTCTACAGAAATAAAATTTTGACAAAATTTTCTATAGAAATAAAATTTGACAAAATTTTCTAAAGAAATACAAATTTTGACAAAATTTTCTATAGAAATAAATTTTGACAAAATTGCTATAGAAATAAAATTTTGACAAAATTTTCTATAGAAATAAAATTTTGACACATATTTTCTATCAGAAATAGAATTTTTAAAAATTTCTATGGAAATAAAATGTTACAAAATTTTTTCTATAGAAATAAAATTTTAAAAATAAAATTTTGACAAAATTGCATAGAATAAATTTTTCAAAAATTTTAGAAATGAATTTGACAAAATTTCTGTAAAATAAAATTTGACAAAATTTTCTATAGAAAAAATTTTCAATGTTAAAATAAAGTTTTTAAAAATGTCTATAGAAATAAAATTTTGACAAAAACTATATGAAATAAAATTTTGCAAAAAATATCGAAAGAAAAATTTTTATAGACAAAAAGTTTGACAAAATTTTCTCAGAAATAAATTTTTGACAAAATTTTCTACAGAATAAAATTTGAAAAAATTTCTTTAGAAATAAAATTTTGAGAAAATTTTCTATAAGAAATAAAAAATTTGACAAAAGTTGCTATAGAAATCAAATTTTGAAAAATTTTCTATAGAAATAAAATTTTGACAAAATTTTCTCAGAAATAAAAATTTTTGACAAATTTTCTACAGAAATAAAATTTTAGCAAAAATTTCTTAGAAATAAAATTTGACAAAAGTTCTGTAGAATAAAATTTTGACAAAATTTTCTATAAAAATTAAAATTTTTATAAAATTTGCTATAGAAATAAAATGTAACAAAATATAGAATTAAAATTTTGCCAAAAATGTGTATAGAAAAAAGTTTTTCCAAAAAATGTCTATCATCAATTTTCTATAGAAGAAATTTTGACAAAATTTTTTATAAAAAATAAAATTTGACAAAATTGTCTATGGAAATAAAATTTTGAAAAATGTTCTATGGAAATAAATTTGACAAAATTTTCTATAGATATAAATTTTGAAAAAAATTTATAGAAAATTAAAATTTGACAAAAATTTTGACAAATTTTTCAAAATAAAATTTGACAAAATTTTCTATAGAAATAAAATTTTGACAAAATTTTCTACAGAAATAAAATCTTGACAAAATTTTCTACAGAAATAAAATCTTGACAATTTTAAGAATTAAAATTTTGACAAAATTTTCTATAGAAATAAAATTTTGACAAATTTTCTATAGAAATAAAATTTTGACAAAATTTTCTATAGAAATAAAATTTTGACAAAATTTTCTATAAGAATAAAATTTGACAAAATTTCTTAAATAAATTTTGACAAATTTTCTACAGAAATAAAATTTGACAAATTTTCTACAGAAATAAAATTTTGACAAAATTTTCTACAGAAATAAAATTGTGAACAAATTTTTTTGACAAGATTTCTATAAAAAATAAAATTTTGACAAAATTTTCTAAAGAAATAAAATTTTGACAAAAATTTCTTTAGAAATAAAATTTTTGACAAAATTTTCTACAGAAATAAAATTTTGACAAAATTTTCTACAGAAATAAAATTTTGACAAAATTTTCTATTGAAACAAAATTTTGACAAATTTTTCTTCAGAAATAAAATTTTTGACAAAATTTTCTACAGAAATAAAATTTTGACAAAATTGTCTAAAAATAAAATTTTTATAAAATTTGGTATAGAAATAGAATTTTTATAAAATTTGCTATAGAAATAAAATGTTAAAAAATTTTTCTATAGAAATAAAATTTTGAAAATAAAATTTTGCCAAAAATGTGTTAGAAATAAAGTTTTTCCAAAAAATGTCTATAGAAATAAATCTTCTATAGAGAAATTTTGACAAAATTTTCTATGAAAATAAAATTTTGATAAAATTATTCTATGGAAACAAATTGACAAAATTTCTATGGAAATAAAATTTTGACAAAATGTTCTATGGAAATAAAATGTTGACAAAATTTTCTATAGAAATAAAATTTTGACAAAATTTTTTATATACAACATCAATTCAATCTATTCATAAATTCAATTTTCATAAAGTTAATCTTATTCTCACTTTTTTGCTCCATCATCCTAATGTACGTATGTCACCTCACCCGTGTCTCTGTGCTGATGTTGCTCACGCTATCTGTGCACCCTTGTTGAACTATGGCACTGTAGCTGTCACATACGTCTTCTTGAAAGCGTGTAATCCTTTAGCGAAACAAACCCGAGACCGGCACGAAAGGATTTCATTTTGTCGTTGATGTCGACAGTGGCTGAGTGGAAGGACAGTGGGTAGTGGTTGGGATCAACGTCGACATCAGGCGAAAACACACACACACAAACCAACAGCAAGCGATTGGTAACCAAAAAAAAGGTCATTTTTATTTCTTGTGAGTTTCGTTTAAAGAGACTCCTTGCGCTTGCCAACAGCGATATGAAAGACGAAAGCCCAAGGATAACTTACAACATTTCAATTTCAATTCAATTCCAAGGCACATAACACTTTTCAAATAAGACAGCAAAACACAAACGTCTCTACACTCCTTGAAGGAAGAAAACATAAGCGAACATGGCCCAGAGTTTTGTGGACAGCCACCCAGTTACCATCCATAACCCCTTTTGAGACAAGTTTTACGTTTCTTTAAACCAAAGAAATAAAAGAAATGGCAAAACGAATGGCAAGGATGCCTTAAAAAGCTTTAAAAAGAATCAACGAAGCACAAAAAAAAATACGCAAGAAACCCGAAAGAGAAACTTGGCTATCCTTTTAAAGGTGGGATTGGTGGTTTTGTTGTCTCATGCTCATGCTGGCCTCTTGTCGCTTTAATATTCGCCTCAATTTTCCCATAGAAGAAGGAAAAAAAAACAACCAACAACCGTTCTCCAAAAAGGACCTTATTTGGCTCTGGGTGTGGTTTTCGGTTTAACGGCTTTTTCGCTGGCGGTGAAAATAAACAAAACACACGCACATATTCCTTTTTCTTAAAAAGAGCCCAGAGTTTTTTCCTTTTGATTTTTGTTTTGTGAAACTGGGGCCTGCATTGCATCCTCCTTACTTACTAGTAGTTAGAGGAGATACTTACATGAGAACTACAAGTACTGTAGTTGTAACTAGAGTCTATGCAATATAGGCGTATGTATGTTTGAGAGCGAGAGAGCCATCATATGTGTGAGGGTGTGTGTGCGTAAGCCCCATCATTTGTAGCCTTATGAAATGTGTGTGCGTGTGTGTTTATGCTTCAGTCTCAACTATGAATATTATTTTCATTTTTTTCTTCTTCTTTTTATATTTTAATTGTACATTGCATTCCCCAACATATTCACACATTTACGTCTATAGCCCCATGCGTGCAACTCACATACAACTCTATACACCTCTATACACCATCGATAAACATAATCAAAATTTTATGTATCCATTCATCCCAAGAGACCAACCTCCCCTCACCCCACCCACCCATATCTCGCTAGCAATATCTTTATGTTCTCCTTTAACCCATGCCCCAGTAGTGCGTAGTTTTATTTTCTCTTACTCTCTTGCCTTTGTATGGTCCAATATGGTCGATCAGAGATAGTGGTGGGTGGGTGGTCTTGCCAAAGACCCCTATTGAAATGCATTAAGAGCAAGCAACCATGGATATATGGAATATCCATGTTTGCATGCATTATTTTGTATTTATCTAAGCTTCATTTTTTTCTCTATGTATGACATAGGATTTAAAAAAACCAATTCAAAGCAACATTATTAAATTTTTATCTAAACTAAAGATGTCTATAAATCAATTGTGCGTGTGTGTGCGTGTTCATATCTTGTAATAACATACAACATTAAAAAATTCTTAATACTATTGTATGCTGTAAAACTCGTCGAATTAACCTGTCTTTAACTAGGAAGTAAGTATTTTTTGTAATGTCTATAATCCTTAGTCTTAGTTTATTTACATACTTAAAGGGCTTTCCAATATATCTCATTTTTTTATCAAAATTTTATTTCTATAGAAAAAATTTCTCAAAACTTTATTTCTATAAAAATTGTCAAAATTTTATTTCAATCAATTTTTCAAAATTTTATTTTATAGAAAATTTCAAAAAAAAATTTATTGAAATTATGTCAAAATTTTATTTCTATCGAAAATCTTGTCATAATATTATTTCTATAGAAAATTTTGTTAAAATTTTATTTTGAAAATAATTTTATTTCTATAGAAAATTTTGTCAAAATTTTATTTCTATAGTAAATTTTGGTAAAATTTTATCAAACATCTATTTCTATAGAAAATTTTGTTAATAGTTTATTTCTATAGAAAATTTTGTCAAAATTTTATTTCTATAGAAAATTTTGTCAAAATTTTATTTCTATAGAAAATTTTGTCAAAATTTTATTTCTATCGACAATTTTGTCAAAATTTTATTTCTATAGAAAATTTTTGTCAAAATTTTATTTCAATAGAATTTTATTAATTTTTTTCTATAGAAAATTTTGTCGCATTGATATTTCTATAGAAATTTTGTAATTAGTTTATTTCTATAGAAAATCGTCTCAATTTTAATTTTATCGAAATTTTCTCAAATTTATTTCTAATAGAAAATTTTGCCAAAATTTTATATCTATAGAAAATTTTCTCAAAATTTTATTTCTATAGAAAATTTTCTCAAAATTTTATATCTATAGAAAATTTCTCAAAATTTTTATTTCTATAGAAAATTTTTGTCTACAATTTTTAATTTCTATAGAATATTTTGATCATAAATTCTTATTTCTATAGAGATTTTTGTCAAATTTTATTTCTTATAGAAATTTTGGTAAAATTTTATTACTATAGAAAATTTTATTTCTATAGAAAATTTTCTCAAAATTTTATTTCTATAGAAAATTTTGCCAAAATTTTATTTCTATAGAAAACTTTGTCAAAATTTTAATTCTATAGAATGTTTTTTCAAATTTTTATTTCTATAAAAAATTTTGTCAAAATTTTATTTCTATAGAAATTTTTGTCAAAATTTCATTTCTATGGAAAATTTTGGTAAAATTTTATTATTATAGAAAATTTTGGCAAAATTTTAATTCTATAGAAATTTTTGTCAAATTTTATTTTCTATAGAAAATTTTGGTAAAATTTTATTATTAATAGAAAATTTTGTCAAATTTTATTCTATAGAAAATGTTGGCAAAATTTTATTTCTATAGAAAATTTTAGTAAAATTTTATTACTATAGTAAATTTTATTTCTATAGCAAATTTTCTCAAAATTTTATTTCTATAGAAAATTTTGCCAAAAGTTTATTTCTATAGAAAATTTTGCCAAAATTTTATTTCTATAAAAAATTTTGCCAAAATTTTATTTCTGTAGAAAATTTTGTCAAAATTTTATTTCTATAAAAAATATTCTCAAAATTTTATTTCTATAGAAATTTTGCCTAAATTTTATATCTATAGAAAATTTTCTCAAATTTTATTTCTATAGAAAATCTTCTCAAAATTTTATATCTATAGAAAATTTTCTCAAAATTTTATTTCTGTAGAAAATTTTGCCAAAATTTTTATATCTATAGAAACTTTTTCAAAAATTTTATCTATAAGAAAATTTTCTCAAATTTTATTTTCTATAGAAAATTTTGTCAAACATTTTATTTCTATGAAAATTTTGGTAAAATTCTATTAACATAGAAAATTTTTTTCTATAGAAAATTTTCTAAAAATTTTATTTCTATAGAAAAATTTTGCCAAATTTTATTTCTATAGAAAACGTTGTCAAAATTTTATTTCTATAAAAAATTTTCTCAAAATTTTATTTCTAAAGGAATTTTTGTCAAAATTTTATTTCTATAGAAAATTTTGGTAAAATTTTATTATTATAGACCATTTTGGCAAAATTTTAATTCTATAGAAATTTTTGTCAAAATTTTATTTTTATAGAAAATTTTAGTAAAATTTTATTATTATAGAAAATTTTGTCAAAATTTTATTTCTATAGAAAATTTTGGCAAAATTTTATTTCTATGGATAATTTTCTCAATTTTACAAAGGTTTATTTCCAAAAAAAAAAACTTGTCAAAATTTTATTTTCTATAGAAAATTTTTGTCAAAATTTTTATGTATATAGATTATTTTCAAAATTTTATTTCTGAAGAATTTTATATAAAATATTTTTATTATTTTTTTATATAGAACTTTTGTAAAAATTTTTATTTGTATAGATAATTTTTGTCAAAATATTATTTCTAGAGAAATTTTTGCCAACTCCACCACTATTGACCCATGGCGATCTCAACTCCCCCACAAATCACCACCAAAGAACTTGACTTTCCTTTTAACAGATATTGAAGAATGAACTCCACAGTAAAAGAATACTGGGAGATCAAATCCACCACAAACTATTCTTATCTCTACTTTCCTCTTTCCGAGACAAAAATTCTAGCTCTTATCCAGAACTTTTACTGTTAGGCCTGTCGCTAAGCAATTGCCCTCTAATTTGGAGGAAGTTTGCGATATAACATAC
>PGFW01062133.1:7804-17822 GCA_003123925.1 Haematobia irritans | reverse complement strand
AAGAAAATTTCTACCAAATCTACCAAATTTTTTTTTAATTTAGTTTTTTTATATCAAAATTTGATTTACTAGACAATTTGGCAGATTTATTTCTCTCCAAAATTTTGCCAAAATTTTATTTTTCTAGAAAATTTTATCAAAATTTTAGATCTCTAGAAAATTTTGCCAAAATTTTATCTCTATGAAAAATTTTGCCAAAATTTTATATCTATGGAAAATTTTGTCAAAATTTTATTTTGATAGACAATTTTGCCAAAATTTTATTTTTATGGAAAATTTTGCTAAAATTTTATTTCAATGGAAAATTTGACCAAAATTTTATTCTATAGGTAATTTTGCCAAAATTTTATTTCTATAGCAAAATGTTGCCAAAATGTATTTCTATCGAAAATTTTGCAAAAATTTATATCTATAAAAAATGTTGCCAAAATTTTATTTCTATAGAAAATTTTGCCAAAATTTTATTTCTATAGAAAATTTTACCAAAGTTTTATTTCTATAGAAAATTTTGCCAAAATTTTATTTCTGTGGAATATTTTACCAAAATTTTATTTCTATGGGAAATTTTGCCAAAATTTTATTTCTATAGCAAATTGTGCCAAAATTTTATTTCTGTGGAAAATTTTGCCAACATTTTATTTATATGGAAAATTTTATTTCTATAAGCAATTTTCTCAAAAATTTATTATTTATTTTATTTATTTGCCAAAATTTTATTTCTGTGGAAGATTTTGCCAAAATTTTATTTCTATGGAAAATTTTGTAAAATTTTTATTTCTATAAGAAATTCTCTCAAAATTTTGTTTCTATAGAAAAGTTTGTCAAAACTTTATTTCTAACGAAAACTTTGTCAAAATTTTATTTCTATAGAAAATTTTCTCAAAATTTTATTTCTATAAAAAATGTTGTCAAAATATTAAATCTAGAGAAAATTTTGTAAACATTTCATTTCTATAGAAAATTTCTTAAAATTTTATTTCTATTTAAAATTTTCTCAAAATTTTATTTCTACAGAAAATTTTTTCAAAATTTTATTTCTATAGAAAATTTTGTCAAAATTTTATTTCTATAGAAAATTTTGTCAAAATTTTATTTCTATAGAAAATTTTGTCAAAATTTTATTTCTATAGAAATTATTGTCAAAATTTTATTTCTATAGAAAAATTTTCTCAAAATTTATTTCTATAAAAAATGTTGTCACAAAATATTAAAATCTAGAGAAAATTTTGTAAACATTTTATTTCTATAGAAAATATTCTTAAATTTTATTTCTATTTAAAATTTTCTCAAAATTTTAATTTCTTATAGAAATTTTCAAATTTTTATTTCTATAGAAAATTTTTTGTAAATTTTATTTCTATAGAAAAATTTTGTCAAAAATTTATTTCTATGGAAAGTTTTGCTCAAAAATTTTATTTCTATGGAAATTTTGCCAAAATTTTATTCCTATGAAAAAAATTTGCAACATTTTATTTCTATAGAAAATTTTGCCAAAATTTTATTTCTATGGAAAATTTCCAAAATTTTATTTCTATAGGAAATTTTTTGCCAAAATTTTATTTCTATATAGAAATTTTGAAAAAACTTTATTTTTATAGAATATTTATTTTTATACAAACTTTTGCCAAAATTTATTTCTTCTAGAAAATTTGCTAAAATTTTATTTCTATAAAAAATTTTGTCAAAATTTTATTTCTATAGTAAATTATGTCAAAATTTTATTTCTATAGACAATTTTGCAAAAATTTTATTTTTATAGAAAATTTTGTCAAAATTTTATTTCTATAGACAAGTTTGCAAAAAATTTTATTTTTATAGAATATTTATTTCTATTGAAAATTTTGCCAAAATTTTTTTCTATCAAAAATTTTGACAAAATTGTGATCATCGTCTAGCTTTATTGTATATTCCAAGTAATTCATAGATGTTAACGTTTTTAAGTATATGTAAATAAACAAGGGCAAGGAAGGGGGTCCATCTCCCCATACAAATATAATACAAATAATAAAGAATTAATACCGAACATTGGAGCAATTGATTGTTTTTTATAAAATCGCTTAAAATAGCGAATAATTGGAAGAATTTATTTTGGAAAAAGTCTGCCGCATATGCCAGAACTAAAAACTAATGTGCAATATTTTAATCACCGATCGAGAATAAGTCTATTGAGCCCTTTATGAAGTTTTATCAGCATTGAGAAACCCTAATTTATTTTTCATAAACAAAAATAAAAATAACACTCTATAACTGAACCAACGATACCTCAGTTAGTTTTTAATAAAAACATATAAATATATTGCGAGGAAAACTTTTTCATCTTAAAAATCATAAAAGAACTTCAGATAAATTCAAGAGACGATAATATGCTCAACACGAGACGTCGAGTCAATGAACGAAAAACGAAATCCTCACGAAACATTCAGCAACGATCATAACAAGCTGTTAAAAACAAAGAAAAACGACAATCTTATTAAATTATTTGAGAAAACACACAGGCAAATGAACGAACGATTTATTCCACAGCAAAAATAATTTCGCACACAAAAACCGAAACTCAAAATTTGACGATGGCAAATTTTTAAATATAAGTCTTGTAATCTGGAAAAAGGCGACAGTTAGTCAGAAATCGCGTAGCATTTAAGAAGAGAAATAAATAGAAAATAAATAAAAAATAATATCGGAAAATAAGACAAAAATATTGAAATAAAAATCTATAAGAAAAGTGATAAAGTGTGGGGATCTTTAAAAAACAAATAATAAAAATATTTATAACTAGAAGTGAAAAAATATATATTAACACAAAAACGGATTAATTTAAAAGATTTTTATATCAAAAATTTTCAAAGATTTTTCTTTCTTCCATTATTTGTGTGATTTGTAAACTTTGCCTTGCAAAATGATTTGTCCCAACCGTACCGCCGAGTTATTGGAGCAATTCCTTGAACCCTTCAAGGATAAGGATCCTGCCTGGGAAATCGGTGTTTCGAAATTGCCGGTCGCGGTGTGTTCACTACGCGTAACATTAAACGTGGCGAAGTGATTTTTCGCGATATGCCTCTTCTAATCGGTCCAGCTGCCCGCAAAGAGGATACCCTTAACACATGCAACGGTGTGCTTCAAACTATTGCCCGATACGATATTATGTGCCTGTGTTTGTGGCTACCCCGTGTGTAGTCTTTGCAGCAAAAAGAAACAACATAAAGAGGATTGTGCCCTCTTCAAGTCCTGGGAGCCCTGTGAACCCGATGTAGCAAATTCCATAATTATACGTTTGCTTTGTGTGGCTCGAGCCCTTAATTGCACCAAGGAGCAACGTGACCTTATGTATTGTCTACAAGCCACTTTGGATAATAATCATCGTACTGAGGTACGAAATGCAGCCAAATGTTTCCGTAAATTTCCCACGGATAAAAAACTCATTGAGATTATGAATCGAGCTGTGGCCGTATTACGTACGAATGGCTTTGACGAGACCTCAGATCGTACCAATGATAATCAGGAATTTTTCTATCGTGCCTTGTTCCCACTGTTTGCTTTGGTGAATCATGATTGTGTACCAAATTCCTATTATACATTTGAGGAGAAGACCAATAATATGATTGTCAAAGCATCGGTGGATATACCAGCGGGCACAGAGATCACCACCACTTATACGAAATTATTCAACGGAAATATTGCTCGTCACTTGTTCTTAAAGATGAAGAAGACATTCACTTGTAAATGTGAAAGATGTTCGGATCCAACGGTGAGTATTGGCTCTATCGTTAGTGGGACAATGATGATAGATAGATGGTTTCATTATTGCATTTTTTGTATGAAAGGTATTCGGACTATGGGGCGTATGCTTTTTGTGAATATTCGTTATACGCACTACGGACCAGTTAGAGTGATGATAGTAATTATAGTTATCACCATAATATGGGGGGTACAGTAATTTTGCCAGTAGGTAGTACCAACCGCCGAAATGTAATTTTTCGACCACCTAAGAACACGGTTGCAACAGTTGTTAGAATTCTAAAAAAAATTGGTAGATTTTTAGTCGGTTGGGTATTGGAGAACATGATGTTTGTAGATTTTACATTTTTAATAAAATTACAATTTTGAAAAAGATTTTCTAGGAAATAAAAATTTTGAAAAAATTTTCAATAGAAATAAAAATATTGAGAAAATGGAAATAAAATTTTGAGAAAATGTTCTATAGAAATAAAATTTTTACAAAATTTTCTCTAGAACTAATATTTTGACACATTTCTAACAAATAAAATTGTGACAAATTTTCTATAGAAATAAATTTTTGACAAATTATGCTATAGAATATAACATTTTGGCACAATTTTCTATAGAAAATAAAATTGTGATAAAATTTTCTATAGATTATAAAATTTGACAAAATTTTCTATAGAAATAAAATTTTGACAAAATTTGCTATAGATATAAAATTTTGGCACAATTTTCTATGGAAATAAAATGTGACAAAATTTTCTATAAAAATAAAATTTTACAAAAATTTTTTATTGAAAAAAATTTAACAAATTATTGTAGAAAATAAAATTTTAAAAAACTTTCTATAGAAATAAAATTTTGAAAATTTCTTATACAAATAAAATTGTGGCAAAATTTTTATAGAAATAAATTTTGAAAAAAAATTTTCAATTCTATAGAAATAAAATTGTGACAAATTTCTATAGAATAAAATTTGATCATAAAATAAAAATTTTCTATAGAAAATAAAAATTTTGACAAAAATTGTCTATATAAATAATTTTCTATAGAAAGAAAATTATGAAAAAAAATTGATATTTTATAGAGAAATTTTGACAAATTTTTTTCTATAGAATACAACTTTTGACAAGATTGTCATATAGAAATAAAATTTTGACAAATTTTTCTATAGAAATTAAATATTTTGACAAATATTTCTATAGAATATTAAAAATATTTGCGAAAATTCTACAGGAAATAAAATTTGAGAAAATTTTCAATAGAAAAAAAATTTGAGAAAATTTTCAATAGAAATAATATATTTGACAAAAATTTCTAATAGAAATAAAATTTGAAAAAACATTTCTATAGAAAATAAATTTTGACAAAATTTTCTATTAAAAATAATTTCTATATTTCTATTTCTTATAGAAAAAATTTTTTACAAAATTTTCTCTAGAACTTATATTTTGACAACATTTTCCGTAATAAAATAATATTGTTGCTTTTGATCTCAGCTTAAAACCATGCATTGACTAAACTACAAGTGGTGCTTAACCAATAGAGGAAGGTTATGCTTGTCAAATTTATTTTGGCAAAGCCCTATAGACTGCACGATGGTTGGATGGAACGCACGTTTCGGATTACCACATTCCTCATCGCACATCCTCTACTTGTAGCAAAACTATCAACCAATTATCAGAATAAATTCGGGTAATTCCGAAACGTGCGTCTATTCCACCATCGTGCAAGTCTATAAGGCTTTGCCCAAATAAATTGACAAATATTCTTTTCCTCTGTTGGTTAAGGCTAACATTGTAGTAGTTTAGTCAAATGATCATGGTTTTAAGCTGAAATCAAAAATAACACAAATGAATTAGAAGAAAAACAAATTTTTTCTATAGAAATAAAATTATTGACAAAATTTTCTATGAAATAAAATTTTGAAAAGATTTTTTCTATAGAAATAACGTTTTGACAAAATATTTTTATAGAAATTATCAATTTTGGCAAAAATTTTCTTTTAAAACTATATATTTGACAAAATTTTCTATAGAAATAAAATTTTGACAAAATTTTCTCTAAAACTAATATTTTGACAAAATTTTCTATAGAAATAAAACTTTGACAAAATTTTTTATATAAATACATTTTTTATTTCTCTAGAACTAATATTTAGACAAAATTTTCTGTAGAAACAAAATTTTGAGAAAGTTTTCGATAGAAATAAAATTTTGAGAAATTTTCTAAAGAAATAAAATTTTGACAAAGTTTTCTTTCGAAATAAAGTTTTGGTAAAGTTTTCTTTAGAAATAAAGTTGTGAGAAAATTTCTTATAGAAATAAAATTTTGAGAACATTTTCTACAGAAATAATATTTAGACAAAATTTTCTATAGATATACAACTTTGGACAAAATTGTCTAAGAAATAAAATTTGACAAATTTTCTATAGAAATTCAATATTTTGACAAAATTTTCTATGAGATATAAAATATTGAGAAATTTTCTATAGAAATAAAATTTTGAGAAAAGTTTTCAATAGAAAATAAAAATTGAATAAATTTTCAATGGAAATTAATTTTGACAAAAATTTCTATAGAAATAAAATTTTAGAAAAAATTTTAAGAATAACATTTTGACAAAATTTTCTATATAAATATTTCTATAGGAATGAAATTTTGTGGAACAAAAAAATCTATAAGAAACAAATTTTGACAAATTTTTCATATAGAAATCAAATTTTGCACAAATTGTTTATAGAAATAAAATTTTGACAAATTTTCTATAGAAATAACTTTTGACAAAATTTTCTAATATAATCAAATTTTGGAAAATTTTCTTTAAAACTAATATTTTGACAAATTTTCTATAGATATTAAATTTGCCAAAATTTGTCTAAAGAAATCAATTTTTCTGAACAATTTTACTCTAAAACTAATATTTTGACAAATTTTTCTGAATAAATTTTAGAAAAATTTCTAGAAATTAAAAATTTATGTTAGAAAAATTTGAATCTTTATTAGAAATAAATTTGAGAAAATTTTTTCCAGAACTAAAATTTTTGACAACATTTTTATATAGAAAATAAAATTTTGAGAAAGTTTTCTATAGCAATAAAAATTCTTGACAAATATTTTCTCTTTATAAATAACGGTATTCTTTGACAGACTTTTCTTAATCAGATAAAATTTTGAAAAAAATTTTATAGAAAAAATATTCTTGACAAAATTTTCTTACAGAAATAAAATTTTGACAAGAATTTCGTATAGAAATTAAATCATGACAAAATTTTTATAGAAATTAAAATTTTGACAAAATTTTTCTATGAAATAAAATTTTGACAAAATTTTCTATTAGAATGAAATTTGAACAAATATTTCTTATGAAATAAAAATTTGACCAAAATTTCTGTAGCAATACAATTTTTTGACAAAATATTTTCAAAAACCAATAAAATTTATGAGAAAAATTTTCTATAGAAATAAACAATTTTTATAGTTGAACGAAAAATCCAAAATCTTCAAAATAAGTTCGTAGCGAATTTTAAAACTTTCTCCTAATTTTTATATATTCCACTAGCTCTTATTCTTCTATATCAAAAAAGTTTTTTCTTTTACTATGCTTTAAATGGAGGTATTTCAAATTATAAAAAATAAAAACCGGTTATTTTTGAAAAAAATTTAAATTATGAAGATTATGAACTATTAAATTGTAATTTAATATCCTTTAAAATTGCTGTACAAATGCATGTCTAAATTCTATGCATACATAATCTTTCATATTAGTTCCAATATTTTTTCTTGTTGAAAAGGCGAAAAAAGTTTACCCAGTTAGAAACAACTTAAAAAAATCGATTTTCAACTGCAATTTTCTATGCATTGACAATTTTTTTTTGTCTCAATCATAGAAATTATAGCTTCGATCACTAATGCCAACTAAATAATTATTTAAATAAGTTAATTGATTCAATTAAAAAATTAATCAAAAATTCGTGTTTGTCATTGACTTTTGTTTTAATTAAAAAATAAATTAAATTAAAGATTTATTTATTTTTTTTTAATCTTTTAAAATTTTAATTCGAAAAATATTGGTAGTTTTTTCTGTGTATGTACAATGAAATTTCGTTGTTTCTAATAATCCAAATGCTTTGACCATTATAACATGATTTATCCATGGCACCATTTTTAATTAATTTTTAAATTGGTTCAATTAAAACTTTTTTTTTAAATTATGGTAATCAATTTTTTATTGTATTATTTATTTGTTTATTTATTATTATTTTTCTTTCAGTTGAAACAATTTTTTTATGAAAATTCATAAGTTTTAGCACTCGTTTATGAATTTTTTCATTATAATCATGGGAATAATTAATATTTTAATTGCAAATTAAATAATTAGTATTTAAATTGTATCAGTTAATTTTTTAATTGATTACGTTTAAATCAATCAATCAATGTTTTATAGTGAAATATTTTGATGAAATTCATTCGAATTTGAAATTTGCAAAATTCATCTATGATTCTCTAGTATTTTTGATTAATTAACTGAATTAGTGAAAACTTGGATTTTCTAATATTATATACCCATATAGACTTACATGTTTTAAAACAATATAAAAAATCCTATTTCTCTTTTATTGAGAGAAAAACGTGCATTATATTACTGTCATATATAACAAAAACATTAAAATATTTTTTTGTAAGTGACCCATTAAAATTAAAACTAAACATATGATCATCCTGCCACTCAAAAAAAATTATAAACAAATACTCCAAACCAGACAACACATGCTTTTCATAATCGCAAAAAAATAACAAAATGTGAAAACAACAATTTGTGTTATTTACAAAAACAATTTACTCAATATGAGTGGGTCAACGGCAACAATGAATTAATTTCGGCAAATTAATATTTGACGCCATGAAAAATGAAAGGAATTTTACATAAAAAAAAATATTTTAAATAAATTATGGACAAAATGAAAATAAAAAATTAACACAAAAACGAAAGTGGAAAAAAGAAAACAAAAGGCTATGATATCTTAAGTGATTTTATACTCAAAGTGTCTTTGGATATAAAAACAGTTTTTCTTTTTGTTTATATTATAGAAAAAAAATACTTTCACAGCTATTAAATGCGTTGTAAAAAAAAATACCAAGGGCCTCGAAATCCCCACAGTTCAAGTTCAAGTGAAAAATATTCTATTCTTTTGTGGTGAACACAATGTGGTTCATTTCCATAATTTACCATCATCATTATCGTTGCCTACTGATAAATATAATTTGTTTTTATTTATTGTATAGTTTTTGTTTTTATTTCGCACTATTCTATTGATATTGCTTTGATATGTTTGCCGGTTTTCATCGGTTTATTTTTGTTTTTATTTTTTATTTATTTATTTGTATAAATTTTCAATAAGAAAACAATTTGTGAATTTTCTTAAATTACGACAAGTATTGCCTTTAATTGCCATTTATTGTTTATTTAATAATGTTAAAAACGCAATTTTCTATTTTTTATTATTATTATTGGGATATTCTTATTTTGATTTGGGTGAATCATGAACAAATGCAATGTGATTTATTTCTTTCATTTTTTCTTGTTGCTATTTTTCAACAAAATATGGTGTGATACATTTAAGGTAAATAAATAATTGCTATGGACTAAAATGTTATAATGGTCAAAGCATTTGGATTATTAGAAAACAGACGAAATTCATGTTTACATACACAAGAAAAAACTACCAATATTTTCGAATTAAAATTTTAAAAAATTAAAAAAAAATAAAATAAATCTTTAATTTAATTTATTTTTTAATTAAAACAAAAGTCAATGACAAACACGAATTTTTTGATTAATTTTTTAATTGAATCAATTAAACTTATTTAAATAATTATTTAAGTGGCATTAGTGATCGAAAGTATAATTTCTCATGATTGAGACAAAAAAAAATTAGTCAATGCATTAGAAAATTGCCATGTGAAAATCGATTTTTTTTAAGTTGTTTCTAAACTGGGTAAACATTTTCGCCTTTTCAACAGACAATATTGAAACTAAATGAAAGATTATGTGCAGACATAAATTTAGGACATGCATTTTAGCACAATTTTAAGGATATTAAATTACATTTAATAGTTCATAATCTTCATAATTTTAAATTTTTTTCAGATAATAACCTGTTAATTTTTAATTTGAATACCTCCAATTAACAGCAATAGTAAAGAAAAACTTTTTTCATATAACCCAGAAATAAAGAGCTACCGTGAATACTAATAAAAATAGAAGAATAAGTTTTAAATATCGGCTAACGACTTA
>PGFW01062129.1:7236-18962 GCA_003123925.1 Haematobia irritans | reverse complement strand
GTAATTGAAGAAAAAAAATTTTTGTGTCTAAAGAATGTTTAGTTTCGAAAAAATCCAACGCAGAAGCGACACTTTTAACATGGACTTGTCGTAGGATGAATGTTCACCATTCCAACAGCCTTTGCACTCAATTTGCATCACTTCTTAAGGTGTGATCTGATTTCATTGGTTTGGATGTGAATTAAAAAAAAAATTTGTGATATTTTGCCAAATAATAATTTTTATAATTTACAATTATTTATTATTCGAGCTTTATGGACAAAGAAGATTAAGGGACGCAAGAGAGAGATATTCGGTTGAATATTTGGGTTAACTGGTGTTGGTATTGTTCTACACCGTGCAAAATTGGTCACATCGGCATAATTATATATGCCCATATAACGATCCCCAGATTTGGCTTGAGGAGCCTAAAAGAGAAGCAAACTTATCCGATCCGGCGCTGAAATTTGGTAACATGGTGTTGGTATACTGGTTTAACATCTCGCAGAAATTGGGTCACATCGGTCCAATAATTATATCAAGCCTATAAAACCGATTCCCCAGTATTTGTTGTGAGCCTCTAAACAGAAGCATCTTATCGATCCGCTGCAATTTGGTACATGGTGTTGGTATAAGTGGTTCTAACACCGTGTAAAATTGGTCAATCGGTTTCTGAATTTATATAGCCATATATAATCCGATCCCAGATTTGGCTGTGGACTCTAAGAACGCATAATTTCCTCCTCCGATCGGTGAAATTTGGTTAATGGTGTTGTATTGGTCTCTTAACAATCATGCAAAATGGTCCCAATCGGTCATAATTATATATAACCCAGTAATACACGAGTCCCAGATTTGGCTTGCGGGGGCTCAAGAGAGCAAATTATCATACCGTCGGCTTGGAAAATTTGGGTCCATGATGTTGGTATATTGGTTCCTACAACCCATGCAAATTTGGTCCACATCGGTTTTCATAATTATATTAGCCCCAATAACCGATCCCAGATTTGGTTGCGAAGTCTCCCAAGATGAAGCAAATTCATCCAAGCAGGTTGTAATTTGGATGACATGGTGTTAGTATATATTTAACAACGTGCAGAATTGGTGCATATCGGGTCATAATTATAATATGCCATATAAACCTTCCTCCAATTTGACCTCCGACCTCTTGGAGGACAATAATTCACCGATCCGGTTAAAATTCGGAACGTGGTGTTAGTATATGGTGCTAACAAGGCATAACAAAATTGGTCAATACACAAATTGGTCTATATTAGTTCATAATCATGGTTGCACTCGGCAAAATAATTAACAAAATTTTATTTCTATAGAAAATTTTGTCAAAATTTTTATTTTCTATAGAAAATGTTGTCAAGGTTTTATTTCTAGAGAAATTTTTTTTTTAAATTTTATTCGTTCATAATAAAATTTTCGATCTTTGTCAAAATTTTTTTTTATAGAAACTTTGTTGCAAAATTTTTTCGGTTCATAATCATAGGTTGCACTCGATGCACAAATATGCTACCACGATTTTATTTTATAGAAAATTTTGTAAAGAAAATTTTGTCTTATAGAAAGATTTTATTTGATGCTAGAAATTTTTGTGCAGAATTTTCTTTTCTATAGAATATTTTTGTCAAATTTTTATGTTTATGAAATTTGTGAAAATTTTATTTCTAAGAAATTTTTGTTAAAATTTTTTTGTAGAAATTGTTTGTCAAATTCGTATGTATACTTTGTCAAACTGAATTATAATTACATATTTGATTTTAATATTACAGCAAAGAAAAGAAAGTTATGGAAAGCCGTTTTTGTACCGAAAACGTTTTTATCTTTTTTAGAGTTTTTTGAATTGCTTCGAAAGTATTTAACTTTACATCCAAAAAAATGTTTTGTTACAAAAATGTTATTATTTTTTAAATAAATAAAAGTTATTTTATTGAACAACAACACAGCAGTCCTTTGTTTTATCAAAGCATGTTCTTTTTCTGACTTAGGTGCTTTAATAAAACACTTTTACATTCAAAATTCAATATACTAAATGTAGTGATATATTATTATGCCGAATCTTCCTAAAATTCTAGGAATATATGTAAAAAAAAAAAAACTTTGGTCGAAGCAGGGGATCGAACTCCACGACCCTTGGCATGGCAAGTCAGGACGTAGCAACCCACTGCTCCATCGGTGCCAACTAATGTTTTGTTTTGTAATAAACTTTGTTTATTCGGCTTCGTGGGCGCACGCAAGCTGTGCTATATAAATATAAATTATATGGGTAATTGTCGATTGATGATAATTACGGCTACATAGCTCAGTGGATGTGTGTTGGCTTACCAAATTCATGGTCGCGTTTCGATTTCCGTCCAGGCCAATAAGGTAAAAAAAAATTAAAAATTATATTAAAATCGTATAATTTTTCTACATTGTTTTTTATTAGCAGAAAAAGGTGCTAAGTAAATAAAAACTTCGTGGAAGTGAGAAAGTGTGAGGGAAATGCGAATTTGTCAAAATTTCTTTTTTTTTTTGGGAGTTAGTCTTGTATGATAATTGTTTTTATCTGGAAAAGAAAAACGTTTATCACAAAAAGTATATACTTTTCTTCCAATAACTTTCTTTCAAGCGAAAAGAGCAAATGAGAAACGAACTTTGTTTGTTAAAATTTGTTTTGGAGGAAAGAAATTATTTTTTTGCGTGGTACAGTATGGACTTACATTACATTTAGAAGATGGTGTTAGGAGGGTTTTAAGATACCTTGCCATCGGCAGAGCGTTACCGCAACTTAAGTAATTCGAATTGTATGAGGCAGTGTTTAGAAAGAAGTTTTTCTACGCAATGCCATGGATGTAGGGTAAATACTTCGGCTGGCGAACTTACGGGGCCGTATATCTTGTTAAAAATTTTAATTATGAGATTCACCGGTTTCACATATGCATAATCGAATTTTTATCCTATCAACATAGACTCTTTTAGTGACATTACAATGGCAACTGTGATGTGATATATCCAAATTGATGTCCCTGGCGATACCACAAATTCCTAGTATCGATAAGGCCTACAAATGGGCAGTCGTATTGTCACACTCAGATCTGAATTTATGTTTGCCATTACCGAAAGGTTAACCGAAAAGAAGTAAACTGTTTTATAGGAAGAATTAAACTAACTAGTACGAAATTTAACTAAATTTTGGCTAAACATTTTGAATTTTCACAAAGCGTTGTTAAAACCAGAAAATTTAATGCTGTTGTAATCTTATTTAATCTACAGTTCACGAAATACACCCTCAAATAGAAGAAATTATTAACTAAAGGTTTTAAGAAAGAAAAACTGGAGGCAAATCATGAACATTTTAACCATACAGTAGTTTATCTTACTATTTTGGGAATCGTACGAAATTTTAATTTCTTTAGTTCATATTGAACTTTGTGTATAGGATAATCGAACTTTAATACTCACGTTTTAGTTCATAAAGATATTTGAGACATACTTAAAAAAAGAAACGCAAATTTCATTGGGCTGTGGAAATTTCGCACAAGTAAATAAAAGTAAGCTAGCTACAAATATTTTTTTACAATAAAATGAAGTTACATTTAGCGTTAGTTTAACTACGGAAATTTTTTCTGTGTAATTGCCTGTAAATTTATGAGTTTAGGCTTCCGATTTCAAGAAGACAACTGATTAAAATAATGGCAGCCAATTCTTGAGAGAAGTTTGACAGAGGCTCGAAAGCTATTTAGGAATATTCAAAATCTGACACGCAAACCAACAACATATGACATGGGTTTATGTAAATTTTCCCTAAAGAGAATAAAGTTATAAAATATGGGCAACTATCTAAGAAAAATTTGAAAAGGTCTAGAATTAGAGTAAAATGTGACTTCTGGGGCGAATATAAGTGGAGTTACACTTGGCAGTATCTTAATTAGCTAATCATTAGGAAAAGAAAAGCAGATCCATCGCAAAGAAAACAGAATCCATCGCAAAAAATAGGTTAGACTGACCTATAATTGGCCACCCAGGACACACAATGTTTGGAAAACGTTTTTTTTGTTAGGCAGTTTTGAATTTTGCGAAAATTTTAAACTTTTATCAAACGAAAATTCGTTTGTTACAAAACTTAACTTTTATTTTTTAATAAAAAATATTTTTTGATCAAACACAGTCTATTTGTTTTATAATCACTATTCTTTCGACTTTAAGCTTAATAAGACACGCTTTAACAGTTTCGGTCAAATTTAATATAGTAGTTAGAGGGCCTGTGTCGAGTAAATTTTGCTCGACTCCGGCTTTCGTCTGACTCCAGCATTGTTCTTTTAGCTTTCGACTCCGACTGGAGTCGACTCAGGTGGTGTCTAAATTCATTTTAAAGCAGTAATTCAACTGGTATTTTAAAGGTTCCACAAGTAGACATTATAAGTATTTCCTGTTTCGCAGTGTTTATATGTTCAATAAGAATCTAATTATAACCCTTCACCACTACTGTGGTACAGGGTATAATTAAGTTTTGTGCTTTGATATGTAGCCAAGAGAGGTAATAATAAGACTAACCTTTTAGTATCGGATCGGCTGTAGAATTAAATTCTGAGTGATTTAGCGATGTTCCGGTCTGTCTGTCGGTTGGTGTATTTTTGTTGTGAAAGTATTCTCGCTCGCAGTTTTAGAGCCGATTGTCATAAGAATTTGGTATCGGGTCTGATTTCAGCTTCAAAGACGATCCTATTGATTTTGGGAAAAAATCGGTTCAGATTTAGATATACTGCCATATATTAATTTTCACGATCTGGTCATACTTGGGTGTATAATCACCGATTTCCTCAAATTCTGAATACATGGAATATTGTTTATGAGTCTCGAAGAAATTGCAAACTATAGCCAATCGGTTTTCAGATTTAGATAATAGCTCCCACATATAGCTTTCGCCCCGATTTACACTCATTTGCCCAGCAGAGGACCATTTTTTGTCGATTTAGTTTGAAATTTTGCGATAGGGAGTTAGAATTAGCGATTGGTATATGCGTGCCAAATTGGTTGAAATCGTTCAGATTTGGATATATCTCGGATACTATAGACTTTCGCCCGATTTACACTTCATTATGACCACAGAGATACCATTTTACTCCGTCTTTTAGTATGAAATTTTTGCACAGGGAGTTAGAATAAGCTTGGTAGACTATGGCGTGCAAATTTGGTTGAACGGTTAGATTTAGATATAGGCTCCCATATATTATGGTTTTTCTGATTTTTCGACAAATGGTCAAAATACGTAACATTTTCCTTGTTGAAACTCGCACATGCTTAGTCGAAAAGTTGTAAAAATGACTTTTAATTTATCGTAAACTTCTAATACATTATATCATTGAGGATTAAATCATATAATAAACTTTTGCGGAGTTTGCCTTAAATTGTGCTGTTCAGTATTTTAAATGTTTCCACATATTTTATCTTCCCACTACTGGAGGTCGGGTATAATAAGTTTGTGCATTTTGGTATGTAACGCCAAGAATAGTGGGTCTAGACATCTTTTAGTATAACGATTAGAATTAAGTTTTCATGAGTCGATTATGCGATGTCGTCTGTCTGTCCTTGTATATGTAATTTTGTGGCCAAAGTAAGCTGCGCAAATTTAAGTCGATCGTTTGGCATACGGGCGTTTTGTTGGACAGAGAAAATCGTTTTATTGTTTTGGAAAAAATCGGTTTCAGATTTAGAATATAGCGTGTCATAATATATTTATCCCCGATTTGGTCATCGTTAGGCGTGTCTATCATCTCGATTTCCTTGAAATACCAATAGGATCCAAATGATTCTTATGTTTGGAATTACAGGCCATTAATTTAATGTAAAGAATTTCGAGTGGCGGTTTTGATGAAACAACTTTCTCCCAAAAGAACCGGCAGGTGGTTTTAATTTAAATTAAGTTCCAAAGACTCGGGTGTATAATTCTCAAGTATGTATGTACGGGCCGACGGAAAAATTCCTCATTTGTTTATTGAATACTCAAATAAACTCTAATTCAAAAATTTCTGGATCAATCTTATGAAAATTTTAGATTGGGAAAATTTTAAAATGTTGGGTTTAATGTGTTACTATATCACAAGTTGTCCGGGTATGACCCTATTGGAACTTCGAATGCTGTATGCAAAAATTTAGAAAGTAGACTCTACTGCTATATTTGCTTAAAATATTGTATTATTCAAGAGTATATATAGGGTCAAAATCGATTTTTAATTATGTTAAATGGACAATGCAATTGACAAATTCAGCCATTTTTAGTTCAAACTAATTTTTACAATACATGTGACAATTTCAATCGTATAAATAACTTTGAATGGGCTGAATCCAGCACTTACGTTGTTTCGATTGAAAACCTAATTGACATCTAATTTGTCGAAATACTTATTCTTTAGTTACGAAAGATATGAGTGTTTTTTCAAAATTTTTGTTTCCGCCGGAGTCGGATCCGAGAAAATTTTAGCCAATCGGCTCGACTCCACAATTTCAGACTCCGACTCGGCTCCGCTCACCAGCCGAGCTGTTTTGACTGTTGATATCAATTAACAACTACTTAGACCCAGTGGATAGTGCGTTGGCTTACAAATTGTATGGTCGCGCGGTTCGGATTCTCCGTCAAGGCGAAAGTAAGATTTTATAAAATCGAATAATTTCTTTCTACAATGGTTTGTATTACAGAAAAAGCTGCGTAAGTACTAAAAGTCGTAGAGTGAGAAGGATGTGAAGGGAGCTGGAAAAAGCCAGAAAGACTGTTTTGTTTTGGAGTTAGTCCCTTTTACGAAATTGTTTTTACATCTGGAAAAGAATATACGATTTATCAAAACTGTATATTACTTTTTTCCAAAGAACTCTTCAGCGAAGAGCAAATTGAGAAACGAATGTTGTTGTCGTAAAGTTTTGTTTGGTAAGGAAACAATTTTATTTCTTTTTGCGTGTGGTTAAAATTTTTTGCAAAAAATAAATTTGTAAAGCCTAATATCTTTCGCGAACTTTAAACATATTCGCACACGCCGCCACTTTTTGGTACGGCTTTCTGTATCATGGAAATCGGTTCATTGGTGTTTGGAGTTCGGCAGCAAGAAGAAAAATACCTAAGGTGATAATTTTCAGCCGCTTATAGGCAGTCGTGGTTCTACAACATAGAAAGACGCCTTTGCTTTTCGACATCAAAGAAAAAATTACTTGATATCGTCTTATACATTAAAAGTAGCATGATTACAGTGGTTCCTTTTGGGAAACATAGTTTTTTTTTTTTTGCTGGATATAAAGCTAGTGTGGATCCTTATTAAAAAAAATCCGTCATAATTGAATAATTCGCTGCATTAAATGCAATATGTCCCAAATTTAAAGGTTCATCTTTTTCTACAACACTTCTTAGTTGTGGCAAAAACGCCGTTCTACTATAAATTTTTCTGATGGTAAGGGTATCATTGAGTCTTTTGTTTCTATTTGTTTATGCAGAATAATTCTGTCAGTCGGGGCATAGCTTGAAAAAATACCACTGACATTGATTGTGAATGGTGATGCTTTCATATTGCAGATGTAACGAAAAGGAGCAAAAAGAAAGAAAGAAAAATCGCCTTTAGACAAAGTAAGGGAAATGCGGGGAAATCCTTCAATGCCAATATTTCTGTTCCGGTTGTTTGCGGTTATTTGAAGCATTTTGATAATGCTATGAATATTTTCTCCCAATTAAATTTTGCTTTCATTTGGTTGCTAGACGCGGTTGATCAGCAGCTATCTCTAGCATTTTTGCTTTGAGTGGAGATGCAAGGTGGGAATCTTGGAGGTTTGGGTGGCGCATTTTGTTATGGGAGTATTGGTGTTAACAGCAGGATCCCTAAATCGATTTTTCTTTCTGTTTTCCAGTTTTAAATGCTCACCAAACTTGTTTTCCACTTGTCAGAAGCACTTTTGGAGATTGTTGCTGATGGCTACCTTTTGTTTGCGTTTTATGTTGTGTTCCTCTCATATTTTGTGGAGGGATCGGTCGTTTGGTGTTGCCAATTGGCTTGGGTTCCATTTCGTTTCGTTTGGCTCCTTTGGCCATTATATCCAGTAATGATGGGGGCGTGGCGGGGGGTATTTTGTTTGCAATTATGACTTATTGGCTGTGGCTGTGTTGCAGAGCTGGCTGTTGGGTGTGTGTATGTTTTGATGCTGTTCTTCTTAAAGTCGTTTGTGGTCAGAAGTGATAATCGTGTCTAAAAATAAATGAAGGTTGAAGAGTTTCGTTTAGTACGATGGTATTGGTTTTTTGTTTGTAATTTTTTTACGATTCTCTTATGGGAAGATTTTTGTTAGGAGGCACAGGGTTAAGGCTGAATTAGAAATGTGCGCAATAAATAGGACAGTTTAGCGCAAGATTTTCACAAATGCATACAGTTCAGGTAAAATTATCTATCGCAATTTTTCGATCAAGGAAAAGGGAATTATCAAGAGCCAACATAAAGTGTGATGCATCAAAATTGGCAGAAAATACTTAAAATCTTTGATTTTGGTCTATAATAGGTTCAATACTAATTGAATGTTTCTAGATTTATTCATGGCAATGTTGACCGCGCTGGCGCCACAAACGGTCCATCCGCTAGTTAATTTTCGATAGGTCTTCCACATCTCACGAATTAATGATTTACTGTTTGTCTTCCAAATGTGTCATTTAAGGCGGCGCTTTTTCTATAATAGACATAACATAGCTCCACCACATGGATATCAACTCAAAACTACGTTTACGTAATGAAGCTTAGTATGATAACAGAAAAATACACCAAAATTTTTAATTGATAAAAATAAAAAAAAAACTTTAAATATTTAAGTGCGGTTCAACAAATTATTTAATTAACAACATTCAAACACAAACAAATTATAGGAAGTCAATTAATTTCATAACATAACTTTTTTTTTGCTTTTGGTGATTGATGACATGATTGAAAGAAATTTAATTAAAACTTAATTTGGATGAATAATTTCGGTAATTGAGAAAAAAATTGTTTTGTTGATCTAAGAATGTGCTTCGAAAAATGCACGCAGAAGCGAAATTAAACATGGACTTGTCATAGGACGGAAGTCCATATTCAACAGCTTGCACTATTTGCTCACTTCTTAAGGTGTGATACCGAATTTCATATGGTTTGGATGTGAATATAAAAAAAAAATTTGTGATTTTTGTCAAATAAATAATTTTTCATAATTTACAATTATTTTTATTATTCGAGTTTATGGACAAATGAAGAGTTAAGGAACTTGATCAATGGAGTCATTTGAAAGAACAACGCCAGATACAGAATCTATACCAGTGAATGAACATTTTCACAGAGCCTCTGTATAGATGCTGGCTGAGATAGTAATCAATTTTGGGCTCTATAACAGACAAAAAAGTAAACTACTTATGTGAAATGAACTATCTCGTGCGAAAATTGAACTAAATGTATTCTTTTGAGATTCATTAAAATTTAAGACAATTTCGCGACATTTTTTGCTATTTTAATTGCGATATTATACGAAATTCATACTTTTCTTCGAAATGAAAAATGAAGCTGCAATAATAAAGAAAAATCTTACTATTTTTTGAGAACATATAGTTCAATTTTTGAAACATTTAAAATAATTGGAATAAAGAAATAAATGTTGGCTGAGGAAACATTTCTTAGCAAAATTTTATAAATAATAAATAAAATAAAATTTTTGCAATAAGTATTATTAACTATTAGGATCAGTTTTACACGCAAGATTTTTTTTCTGTGTATGCAATTTCTAATGGAGAAAACATCTAGAATTTCCTGCTACAAATTGGATCATCCTTCAGCTCCATCGTGCACTATTCTTTCATATAACTCATAAAAATATTAAATTCAACAAACCAATAATTTTCGGGATTCCTTCATAAATATAACAGTTTTCATAATTTCTTTTTATTTTCCTTTCAGGTTTCGTGAGTAGTAGGCGATGAAGCGTAAGTTCGCAAATAATATTCATGCGACAATTATATAAGTAGAAAGTTAGAGCGTTTTTTTTTGTACTCTACACAATAGGCAAATCTGAACGGCGTGCACGTCTCAAACGATCGTTTCATGAAAGTGGAATCAGACAAATGTGGTTGTCAATGATAACATGAACGTCTGCTACAACGTAAAATGACACATGCGTTATAAAACAACAACTGCGTTCATGCAATCGAAGTAATGTTTACGAATTTTATTAGCAAAGTCATGAAAGTGTCGTGCTACGTCTCAAACGATCCGTCCATGAAAGTGAATCAGCAAACATGCGGTGTCAACGATAATGAAATCATTGCGTTATCAGAAACAACAACCTGCGTGCATGCCCTTACGAGATTGTATATTAAAAAATGCCACCATGATTAGAACTGAATCGTGGTGCTCCATGATGGCGTTAACTGCGACTTACGCACATTGCATGCGACGGTGTTGCAAAAGAACGTTAACGAATATTGGTTAAGATTTTCATAGGCCAGAAGAGACCGAAAGCGTGATCGAAACCGTGAACATTTGTTTTTGCTTTTTCGTGGATGTCTCCGTTTCTGATTTAGTTACGCGGTCGTTCAAATATTTTTTCTATTTAATAATATTGTGCTCTCTGGACTTAACTGGTGGATATTCAAGAACGGATACGATCGGACAAAATGTGGCTTTTTCCAGGAGGTTCTAGAAGAGAGAAACCTCACAGTCAATAAAATATTCAGCCAAGTTTCACCAACAAATTTCGACCTCAGAATTTCACTCGAGCAATAATATAGGCTGTACCCTTACCCATGGATTGTGTAATAAAGTTATCTAAGACTGTCATACTACAATCGAATTAAATGGGTTGTTAAGTATAACAGTTGACACTGGCAAGGAGAGAGGAAGATTATTTTTTTCGGGCGGGCTGACACTATTTTTGTTTGGCCTCGGGGCGACGGGTTTGCGGGCCTAGCCGATATAAATTTATGTATTGCCGGCGGACAGTTCTCGCATTATAAATCAATTGAAGTTATACCGATGGTATAATGAGATTTATTGTACAACCAAATCTTAGGTTACGCTAGGTTAAGGTTTGAGCCGATGTATTACGCTATTTAGACTATTCAGTCGGCATTGTTGATACATTGGTGAACTCTTTAGTACTGAGTGCGGCAAGACTCCATGTTAACTCAATGACAAGGGCCCTCTTTTTATAAGCCGAGTGCAACGGGTCCATTGCAGTGAAACACCTTTAGAAGAAACTTTGAACCCTCAGAAATGTCACAGCTAGCATTACTGATCAGTGGGTACATCCACCCGTGAAAAACTTTTTGTTGTTTCGGTCGAAGCAGAATACGATTCCTCACGACCTTTGAATGGCAAGGACGGGCTGCAACCTTGCAGCCACGGTGGCTCCCAAATCTCCCCTAAAACATGCAAAAACTTGGTCCTTGAATCGGCAGCGCCCCAGTGATAAGAGAAAGTCACTCACTGTGGTATCACAATGGACTGAATAGTCTAATTGAACCTGATACAGTCGGGCATTGCACTAAACCTAAACTTAGGCGGATATACAATATCACGTACAAAATTTCAACTGAATCGTGATGCATTTTGTCAACGCAGAAGATGCATCAAAGCTGGGGGTCGGTTTAGGCGTATATGGGGGCTATATTAAAGGTGGTCGATATGGTCCATAATGCAATACATCCGACCTATATAACAGCACATGTTGGCAAGATTCAGTCGAATAGCTTGTTTGTTGTCGGAGAGCAG
>PGFW01062127.1:0-11574 GCA_003123925.1 Haematobia irritans | reverse complement strand
AAAAAGAGAGAGATACTCCGGATTTAAATTGAAAATTTTGCACAGGGAGTAGAATTAGCATTGTAGCTATGCGTGCCAAATTTGGTTGAAATCGGTTCAGATTTAGATTTATCTCCCATATATAGCTTTCGCCCGATTTACACTCATATGACCACGGAGGCCAATTTTTAACTCCGATTTAGTTGAAATTTTGCACAGGGAGTAGAATTAGCATTGTAGCTATGCGTGCAAATTTGGTTGAAATCGGTTCAGATTTAGATATAGCTCCCATATATAGCTTTCGCCCGATTTACACTCATATGACCACAGAGGCCAATTTTTAACTCCGATTTAGTTGAAATTTTGCACAGGGAGTAGAATTAGCATTGTAGCTATGCGTGCCAATTTGGTTGAAATCGGTTCAGATTTAGATATAGCTCCCAATATATATGTTTTCTCTGATTTCGACAAAAATGGTCAAAATACCAACATTTTCCTTGTAAATCGCCACTGCTTAGTCGAAAACTTGTAAAAATGACTCTAATTTTCCTAAACTTCCAATACATATATATATCGAGCGATAAATCATAAATAAACTTTTGCGAAGTTTCCTTAAAATTGCTTCAGATTTAAATGTTTCCCATATTTATACCCTAAACCACATAGTTGTCAGGGTATAATAAGTTTGATCGGCCAAAAAATGTGCTTACCAGATATATTGATTTTAGACCCCATAAAATATATACCGATCGACTCAGAATCACCTCCTGAGTCTATCTAGCGCTTGGTGTCCGTCCGTCCGTCTGTCCATGTATTTGTTGTTCACAGGATTCCGGTCGCAATTATTAACCGATTTGGATGAAAATTGGTACAGGGGTGTTTTTTGGGCACAAGGACGAACCCTATTGAATTTGGAAGAAATCGGATCAAATTTAGATATAGCTCCCATATATATGTATCGCCCGATTTCGACAAATGGGGTCACGTTGCGCTTTTTTACAAACCGATCGTCATCAAAGTTTGCACATAGTAAACATTTTCGTCACCCATTAAGTTTGCAAAATTTCATCGCAATCGGTTCAGATTTAGATATAGCTCCCATATATATATATATCGCCCGATTTTCCCAAATTTGGCCATAAAAACCTTATATATTAAGCGATCTTACTCAAACTTGGCTTACTCTAATCTTTTATGGTACTGACAATATATGCCAAAAATAATCGAAATCGGTTCAGATTTAGATATAGCTCCCATATATATGTATCGCCCGATTTTGCCAAATTTGGCCGTAAAACCCTTATTTATCAACCGATCGTAACCAAGGTTGGCTAAATGTAATCTTCTATAGCACTAACTGTATGTGCAAAATTTCATCGAAATCGGTTCAAATTTAGATATAGCTCCCATATATATGTATCGCGCGATTTTGGCAAATTTGCGCCTAATAACCTTATTTTTGACCATAGGGACCTCATTTATTAACTGATCGTACTCAAATTTTACACAAAGTGACCTTCTGTGGTATCAATCATACCTGCAAAATATTAGTGGCATACTAACTCTTTTGGTGCAAAATAAACTATAGCTCCTAATATTAGACATTTCTATGTTCTCCAAAACCTATACCAATGATACTCCAAAATCTATACCAATGATACCCCACAAATGCTTATGTTTACTAATTCAGTAGGGGTGGTTTAGGGTATGATATAGTCGGGTTTGGGTTTACACCCTACGATGGAACACAATGTTAGTGAAAAATATGAGAAATATTTAAGTCTAAAGCATTTTTTTTTTTTTTTTTGGAAATTTCGCAAAATTACATTTAACAGGTTGATTTATAAGTCCCCGCTCTAACAAAGAAAAACACATTTTTTTTGTCAAAATTCGTTTTTATTATTCAACATAGTTCCCAAGACAATACAACGATTATAACGACTTTCCAATTTTTTGATACCATTTTGGTAGTACTACTTCGGTTTTGCCTCAAAATAGGCCTTAGTTTCGGCGATCACCTCTTCATTGCAGCCAAATTTTTTCCAATTCGCTGGAGCCCAGATCTGGAGAATACGGTGGGTGGGGAAGCAATTCGAAGCCCAATTTATGAATGTTTGCCATCGTTCTCAATGACTTGTGGCACGGTGCGTTGTCTTGGTGGAGCAACACTTTTTTCTTCTTCATATGGGGCCGTTTTGTCGCGATTTCGACCTTCAAACGCTCCAATAACGCCATATAATAGTCACTGTTGATGGTTTTTCCCTTCTCAAGATAATCGATAAAAATTATTCCATGCGCATCCCAAAAAACAGAGGCCATTACTTTGCCAGCGGATTTTTGAGTCTTTCCACGCTTCGGAGACGGTTCACCGGTCGCTGTCCACTTAGCTGACTGTCGATTGGACTTAGGAGTGTAGTGATGGAGCCATGTTTCATCCATTGTCACATATCGAGGGAAAAACTCGGGTGTATTACGAGTTAACAGCTGCAAACACCGCTCAGAATCATCAATACGTTGTTGTTTTTGGTCAAATGTGAGCTCGCGCGGCACCCATTTTGCACAGAGCTTCCGCATATCCAAATATTGATAAACCGTCCTCCGTGCTCATTTCACCACGCTTGAATTTTGCATACCAATCAATTATTGTTGATTTCCCTGGGCAGAGTCCGGAAACTCATTATCAAGCCAAGTTTTTGCTTCCACCGTATTTTTTCCCTTCAGAAAACAGTATTTTATCAAAACACGAAATTCCTTTTTTTTCACAATAACAAAAGTTGTTTCACAAAAGACGCTCTATCTCACAAACTAATTGACTTACAGACGTCAAATTTTGACACGAATCATTTGAAGGTTGGTACTATATAAAAATAATATGCATTTAATACTAGCGACACCATCTATGTGTCAGACCGGGGAGTTATCAGCCAACCTGTTATTGTAATGTCTGTGCAAAATTTCAAGTAAATCGGAGTGAAATTTTGATCTACGATGGTTATATGTGTTTGATCCATTACTCGAAGGGTGCATATCGATCGAAAGATATATATGGGTGCTATATTTTAATCTGAACCGATTTCACCAATTTCGGTATGCATAGTAAGAACGTTAATTATACTCCATGCAAAATTTATTTTTTTTTAAATTAGCCATATCGGACCACTTTTACGTATAGCCCATAATAACGGACCCCAGATTTGGCTTCGTGACTCTTAGAGACGATTTCATCCGATCCGGTGAATTTGTACTGGTGTTATGTATGGCTCTAAACCATGAAAATTGGTCCAATCCGGTCAATATTTATATTAGCCCTATATAACGATCAGTTTGGCTCCGAGCCTCTTGAGGAGCAAATTTCATCGATCGGTTGAAATTTGTTGGCTGTGTAGTATATGGTCTCTACCAATGCAAAATTGGTCCATATCGGTCCAAATTATATATAGCCCCCATATAAACCGATCCCCAATTTGATCTCCGAGCCTCTGAGGAGCAAATTCATCCGATCCGGTTGAAATTTGTACGTGGTGTTAGATATGGTCTCTACACATGCAAAAATTGGTCCATACGGTCATAATAATATAGCCCCATATAAACCGATCCCCAGATTTGACCTGCCGGACCTCTAGGAGAGCAAAATTTCATCCGATCCGGTTGAAATTTGGTACTGGTGTTAGTATATGGTCCTAACACACCGCAAAAATTGGTCCATATCGTCCATATTAATATAGCCCCCATATAACCGATCCCCAGATTGACTTCGGATCCTCTGGAGGAGCAAAATTCATCCATATTTGTATATAGCCCCCATAAAATATAGTCGGTCCCGCCGACTTTAGATTTTCCTTACTTGTTTTTTTTTACTGTTGTTTCTTCTTCAATCATTATAATTGTTTTGATTTCAGCTTGAAAACTTATGTTGACTAAACTACAAGAGAAGCTTAAGGAACAAAGCAGCCTCTACATGCAGCGAATATCATTCACATTGGGTTTTGTGAATTTTAATTCCAGTGTTTTGAATGGTTTGGATATTCACCATGTATTACAAATTGTCTGATATCAGTGATCTGTTCAGAATCTGATATATGTTCCTGTCTCTGTTAGATCTGCAGATTATTATACGATTATATATATGGGTAAGTCCCCTTCTTACGATAATTTTATGTAGGAATGTAACATTTTTTTATATCATGAATGGGTAAGCCAGAGATTACGAAGCATTCCATATAGTTTTCCACATGCTGCACTGTCCAATCGAAAAACTCAATTCTCAAATTTTAATGAACGGATTTCCCTAAATTGACAGCTAAATCGACAGTCCACAAGCCAGCGGCGTCTAAAATCGGCGCCTTCATTATCTGGTCCTAAAACCTTTCCCATAGGGTTTTAAATAATATAAAGTGATTTATGCCCAATTAAAACAAACTCTAAAATTATATTCTTCATTTATGGTTCGTGGCGGTACTAATAATTTTGATGTTTTACGATTTCGTTCTCAATGTTGCATTTTAACTAGTTTCGTATATTCGAATTGACGCCTAAATGTATAGCTCATATTATATTAAGTTTGATATCAAAATGTGTAAACACAATCACGACGACTCGCGAACTGAATGAATTATTGTTAAAATTCATTGTAGTATTGGATCACCCTGACTAGTTACTAGGGCTGTCACCCGGGATAAATCCCGGTATTTTTTATTTTTAATCCCAGGATTTTTCGGGATACCGAAAAACTAATTCCAATTTGTTTGATTGGTGGCTTTTTACCATTATTTATTAATAAATTAGAGTCTTCATTCCGTTCAAACGGCACCTAGATTTCATACACGGCAAATTGAGTTATGGCACACCTTGAGTAAGAATTTATTACACATAAGGTATGCTATAAAAAGCACAATTTAATCAAAAATTGAACTTAACGATAAGAACCTCCTTTGAACAATGAGATAATATGAAATGGAATTTGTATCACATAAAATAAAAAGCAATGATAAAAGGTCTGTCAAAAATATGACAAGATCTGGTTTATCTGATAAAAATTTGATTGCCTTAATACATTTAAGAAGTTAATTAAAACGATGAAGTACAAAAGGATTAACGCAAGTGTTCGAAAATATACCTAATCTAATCAAAATCCTTTAAATGTTTTGCTGAGTAAGGTAGTTATTTGAAATTGGGGTTTTTTTGTCACAATTTTTTGTTTTTCTTTTCTTCATATTGTTCAGTTGGACCAAATGTTTTTTAAGTACGATAGCAATTTGCAATTGGTTTTTAATTAACTCTTATGTTCTTTTGTTATTTTTATACCCTTCACCACTACTGTGGTACAGGGTATAATAAGTTTGTGCATTTGTATGTAACACCAAGAAGGAAAAGTCGGAGACCCATCGTTTAGTATACCGATCGTCTTAGAATTAAATTCTGAGTCGATTTAGCCATGTCCGTCCGCCTGTCAGTCCGTCTGTCTGTTCATGTATTTATGTGCGCAAAGTACCGTTTGCAGTTTAAGTCCGATCGTCCTCAAATTCGGCATAGGGTCGTTTTGTGGAACAAAAACAATCGCTATTGATTTTGGAAAAAATCGGTTCAGATTTAGATATAGCTGTCATATATAGCTTTCGCCCGATTTACGCTCCTATGGCCTCAGAGGCTAATCTTTTGTTCCGATTTACGAGAAATTTTGCACAGGAGTAGGAATTAACATTATAAATATGCGTGCCGAATTTAGTTGAAATTCGTTCGGATTTCGATACAGCTCCAATATATATCTGTCGTCCGATTTACAGATATGACTACCGTAGATCAAAATTTTCCTCCGATTTACTTAAAATTGTGCACAGGAAATGGGAATAACATTTTTACTATGCATGCCAAATTTAGTTGAAATTTGTTCAGATTAGATATAGCTGTCATATATATCTTTCGTCCGATACGAACTTATATGGCCCCAGAGGTCAAAATTCAAAACCGATTTTACTTGAGGGTAGTAGTACTAACATCTTGCAACACATTGCCAAATTTGGGTTGAAATCGGTTCAGATTTAGATTTCATATGACCACGCGAAGCCCAAAGTTTCATTCGAAAATATTATGAAGTTTTTGGCACTGCAGCGTTCACTAAAATTTAAGCAATGTGTGCCAAATATTGATCAAAGTCGGCTCAGAATTAGACAGAGCCCCATATATTTATGTTCTTCCGATTTTAGCAAATATGGCCAAAATGCCATAATATTAACACCAGCGCGTACCACTATTTTTCAACTGAATCAGATGCATTTTTGGTCTTCCAAAGAGGTTTCCGCGGAGGTCAAATCTTGCGTAATCATGTTTTATATGGGGCTATATATAATTATTGACCATGTAGACAATTTTTTGTATGCATTAGAGACCATTACCAACAAACATGTACCAAATTTCAGCCGAGATGCGGATGAAAATTTGCTTCTCCTAGAGGCGCTCCGCAAGCCAATTGGGGATCCATACCCTCCGAGCCTTACATCAAATACAACTACTTGTGGGCCAAGTTTCAAGTCGAATAACTTTTTCGTTCAGGAAGTTAGCGGATTCAACAGGATGGACGACAGACATGCTCAGATTCGCACTCAGGAATTTCTACCACGACCCTTAGAGCAATATTTCGATGTGTTTACAAACGGAATGACAAAGTTAATATACCCCCATCCTATGGTGGAGGGTATAAAAATGTTCAATCATATCGTACACGTAATTCTTGTTTGCACTTTGTGGGAGCGGGAGTTGCGTTTAAGTATTAAAAAAATTTAATAATACCAATATTGGTATATGTAATACATATGGTATATGTAATACATAAACAGGTTGGCTGATAAATCCCCGGTCTAACAAAGAAAAACACATTTTTTTGTCAAAATTCGTTCTTATTATTCAACATAGTTCCCTTCAAGAGCGATACAACGATTATAACCACCTTCCAATTTTTTGATACCATTTTGGTAGTACTTCTTCGGTTTTGCCTCAAAATAGGCCTCAGTTTCGGCGATCACCTCTTCATTGCAGCCAAATTTTTTCCCTGCGAGCATCCTTTTGAGGTCTGAGAACAAGAAAAAGTCGCTGGGGGCCAGATCTGTAGAATACGGTGGGTGGGGAAGCAATTCGAAGCCCAATTCATGAATTTTTGCCATCGTTCTCAATGACTTGTGGCACGGTGCGTTGTCTTGGATAGGACAAACACTTTTTTTCTTCTTCATATGGGGCCGTTTTAGCCGCGATTTCGACCTTCAAACGCTCCAATAAGGCCATATAATGGTCACTGTTGATGGTTTTTCCCTTCTAAAGATAATCGATAAAAATTATTCCATGCGCATCCCAAAAAACAGAGGCCATTACTTTGCCAGCTGACTTTTGAGTCTTTCCACGCTTCGGAGACGGTTTACCGGTCGCTGTCCACTCAGCCGACTGTCGATTGGACTCAGGAGTGTAGTGATAGAGCAATGTTTCATCCATTGTCACATATCGAGGGAAAAACTCCGGGTGTATTACGAGTTAACAGCTGCAAACGCTCAGAATCATCAACACGTTGTTGTTTTTGGTCAAATGTGAACTCGCGCGGCACCCATTTTGCACAGAGCTTCCGCATATCCAAATATTGATGAATGATATGACCAACACGTTCCTTTGATATCTTTAAGGCCTCTGCTATCTCGATCAACGGTCATTTTACGGTCATTCAAAATCATTTTGTGGATTTTTTTTTGATGTTTTCATAGGGCGTCCACTGCGTTTACCTATTTCGGGCATCCACTGCGTTCACCGTCCTCCGTGCTCATTTCACCACGCTTGAATTTTGCATACCAATCAATTATTGTTGATTTCCCTGGGGCAGAGTCCGGAAACTCATTATCAAGCCAAGTTTTGCTTCCACCGTATTTTTTCCCTTCAGAAAATAGTATTTTATCAAAACACGAAATTCCTTTCTTTCCATTTTTTGTTTCACAATAACAAAAGTTGCTTCACAAAAGACGCTCTATCTCACAAACTAATTGACTTACAGACGTAATTTTGACAACGAAAATCATTTGCAAGGTTGGTACTATATAAAAATAATATGCATTTAATACTAGGCGACGCCCATCTATGTGTCAGACGGGGACTTGGCGTTGTTGAGATAAGTCATGCAGTAAAAGTAAGAGCATTTGCTGTAAGACTCTATTCCGCCTGGCCCTCATGTCTTTACTTTCACACGCAAGAGTATGTCTGTTCTCAATTGTATTTGATGATTAGAAAATTTGTGCAAATATTTGCGCTTTCATTATGTCTTCAAATAAGCATTACTGAAAACAAGAAAAAAAAAAAAAAAGGCCCAATTTAAATTTTATATTAAAATATAATTTAATTACTATTAAAATATTAAATTAGGCAATTAAAGCAAAATAATAATAATCTCTATAGCAACATACTAAAGCGTATTTTGGTGTTAATTATGTATGCATTGATGGTATAATTAATAAGAATTGCGCAATAATTGTCTTGACCTAATTCATGTCTATTCAATAGCCATTGTTGTTTTTGTTTTTTTACTGGATTAGTATTTATATACGCAAATGTTAAGCCGCCCTACAATAAATAATGAGACACATATAAGTAATATGCAAATGCATTATAAACATATGTGCATATAATTATGAAATATATAGTATATGTATACATGCTTAAAAAATTTATAGGCAAAATAATCTGGTTTTACCTTGAAATA
The DNA here is from genome assembly GCA_003123925.1 of Haematobia irritans. Taxonomy (NCBI): domain Eukaryota; kingdom Metazoa; phylum Arthropoda; class Insecta; order Diptera; family Muscidae; genus Haematobia; species Haematobia irritans. The sequence goes on along the minus strand of PGFW01062127.1, from coordinate 2,867 downwards.
AAATAAATATTATTTTATAAAACCCAAAAATTCTTGGAATTATTTGTTGTGTATAAACGCAAACTAAATACGAATTTAATATAACTAAGCCATTATTTAGGATTCTGAATTGAAAAGGTGGTGTTTATATTAAGTACACGTAACAAGTATATCCAACAGCAGTAAGTATTCGGCCTTGGCCGAATGCTAAATACCAACCACCATGGAATCAAATATATAGTAGTTTCCTTTGAAAACTCTTCGTCGTTGCGGTTTACTTGATAATATATAGAATTTCTAGGGGGTTTGATAACAGATATCATCCCAAGCAGATCAATTCAGCCCGTACACATCTCGAAGATACCTTTAAAAATTCTATCTATGAAGACTAGATCAGATTCTGGATTTATAAGAAACCATTTTTATTTGAGTCATAACATCGTCGTGTAAGGTGGGCTGCAAAAGAAAAAAATTAGGTAAACGCCTTAATAATGAAAAATTCCGAAAATCTGTAAGATTTTTTTACCCCCATTAATGAAATCGAATTACGAGAAGTAAAATCTGGAACATTTTACATTCAGTCCAAGTGTTTTCGTGATAAGTGCGGCCTTCCAATACGCATTAAAAATGTGAAATCGGCCTCTTACCAAAAACAACGGTTATAATACGACTAAGAACTTAAATCGGGATATAAGTCTATATAGAGGCCATTCCAAAACATGCACCGATACAACACAAATTCGAGACAAAATGTTTGTGCGAGCAGCTATTCCTTAAATAAATTTTATATTTTTTATACCCTGCGCCACACTGTGGAACAGGGTATTATAAGTTAGTGCATATGTTTTGTTAACACCCAGAAAGGAGCGAAATATACAGCATGGTTGTGCTTTGCAATAATGCTTGCAGGCGTGGGGTCCCTGAGTCCGAATAACCATGTCCGTCTGGTTCCGTCGTCCCGTCCGTCTGTCTCGCTGAGACACATTTTTGTGTATCAAAGTCTAGGTCCCCATTTAAGTCATCGGCCTTCAAAACTTGGCACATGGTTCTAATTTGGGTTCAGAATAGAACCCTATTGATTTTGGAAGAAAATCGGTTAAGATTTTAGATATAGCTCCCATATATATCTTTCGCGCCGATATATGGCACTAATATGGCACCCAGCAGCCAGAGTTTTAATACGATTTTCTATGAATTTTGTACAAAACATAACACTTAGTGCGTATAGTGGAGTGTGCACAATTTGATTGAAATCGCCTTCAGATTAGCATTATAGCTTCCCATATATATCTTTCGCGCCTGATATGGCACTTAATAATGGTCCTAAAAAGCCAGAGTTTTGACGCCCAATTTGGTTGAAATTTTGCACAGGGAGATAGATTTAGCATTGTGCTATCGCGTGCCAAATTCTGGTTGAAATCGATTTCTGATTTTGGATATAGCTCCCATATATATCGTTCCCCGATATGTGGACTAATATGTCCTAGAAGCCAGAGGTTTTGGCCGGCAATTTTAGTTGAAATTTTGCGCAGTGAAGCTTAAAATTAGCTATTGCCAGCTATGCGTGCAGAATTTGTTAAAATCGCCGTTCAGCATTTAGACATAGCTTCCCATAATATATGTTTTTCGATTTCGACAAAAATGGTCAAAATACCAACATTTTCCTTGTAAAATCGCCACAGCTTAGTCGAAAAGTTGTAAAAATGACTCTAATTTTCCTAAACTTCTAATGCATATATATCGAGCGATAAATCATAAATAAACTTTTGCGAAGTTTCCCTTTAAAATTGCTTTCAGCATTTAAATGCTATTTCCATATTTTTTTTAGCTAAACAATTGTGTTCGCTCCTTAGTGCCATTAGGCCGATTTAAATTTTGAGTCATATACGATTTTGAGAAGTCTATCATAATTCTGTCCAGAATCGACTGATATTTAAAAATGTATGTATTTGGCCGACAAAACACTTTATATATAGCCCCAAGCATATTTGGCGGCGATTGTATATGGTAATCGAAAAATATTAGATTCTACACAGTGTGCAGGTATAATATAGTCGCGCCCCGCTTCTCTGTACTTTAGACTTTCCTTACTTGTTTGTAGTGGTCTATTCATTCTAAGTTTCTAATTTTATAAACTTAATTGTTGGAATATTGTTTCTTTTTAACCCCTATATAAGGGGCGGTGTTATTTCCATCCTGTTCTGTTGATTCCGTTTTGTAACACATCGAAATATTGCTCTAAGACCCCATATATTCTGGGTGGTGGTGAAATTCTGGAATTCGATCTAAGCATGTCCGTCGCGTCGTCCGTCTGTTTAAATCACACTAACTTATCGAACGAAATAAGCTATATCGACTTGAAAATTGGCACAAGTAGTTTTATTGATGTAAGGTCAGGGGTATGCAAATGGGCCATTATCGACGCAACTTTTAGTAATAGCCCCATATAACGGACCCCAAAATTGGCTTGCGGAGCCTCTAAGGAGATGCCATATTTTATCGGATCTGGCCTGAAAATTGGTACGTGAGCTTTCTATATGGTCTCTAACAACATGCACAAATTTTGACCGCAGGAAAGCCTCTGCGGAGAGCAAATTTGCACCGCCATCCGTTAAAATGTGGTACTGGTGTTGGCATTGACCGTCTAACAACTATGGCAAAAATTGGGTCCACATCGATCCTATAATTATATAGCCCGCGATATAAACGATCCCCAGATTTGACCTTCCGCAAGCCACTTGGTAAGCAAAATTCATCCAATCCCGTTGAAATTTTGTATGTGGTGTTTAGTATATTGCGTCCTCGAACAAACCATGCAATTAATTTGGTCCATTATCGATCCATAATTATATAGGCCCGCCCATAATAAATTCGCGATCCGTTGCCGT
>PGFW01062114.1:0-14887 GCA_003123925.1 Haematobia irritans | reverse complement strand
TCCCACGACCTTGTGTATGTAAGTCGGAACGCTAACTATTGCACCACGCGCATGCTAACTATTCATACTAAAGGTAGTCAATTCAATAAAATTCAAAACTGGTTCTAAAACTTTATTGTCGGATTATTATTTATTTTTTTTTTTAAGAAAACTATGAAAAGTAAATATAGCACTTTACTTTGTTGCATTACACATCAGCCACCCCAATACATGGGTTGTTCCCAACATATTATATGTTCTATTAAAACAAACATCATAATGTTTCGGAAATGTCCGATATATTTTGGCTTAGGTATGAAGGTTAGGTATAGAGACATTAAGTATCTCTTAGTCTATTTCTGACCATAGTGACCCCTTAGCTGGTGATTTTTCTCTATATCAATGAGTGCTGCCCATACTATTTTATCTCATTGGCATGGAAGCTTTCTCTTATAGTCGAACGGTGTTTCACATTACGTTGAATTCACTTTTAGAAGATTTGCTATACTCAGAATGCCACCAGCATTACTGAGAGGATAACAATCTCCTCAAACAATGCACCTGTTTGATGGCTTTTTAATTTAATTTAAAATTAAACTCCTTAATGGTTTTATTAGAATACCAAATGGAAGACCTAAGCCAGCTAATATGAAATAAAAAACGAAAAGAAACCGGATTGGATAACAAGTGTTGGCCTTTAATGTTTCTATTCAAAATATTCTCCTCGATAGTATTGAGCAGGAAACCATCAGCATTCATATTAAATGGAACACCTGTTATAGGATCAAAAAGGAACGAAGAAAAAACACACAGTGTTAGAAGCATATGCTGATGATAACGATGCTGCTGCTGCCACTGTTGGTTGCTTTATCCACATGCCCACATGAATTGTTTGCTCACAGCAGGATTTGCCCTACTATACTAAACATCTTTTCAAGCATCCTTAATTTCGTAAAAGATGGTTGTGTTAAAAGAATTACCTAACCTCCCTGTAGTCTTGCTTGCTTCGCCTTCATTCTATGTCCTTTTCTTCTCTCGTTCCCCCCAAAATTCTTTACATTCGAAATCCTACAATTGTTGATCTTATCAATGGAATGAATTCATTGGATTCACTGAAAACCTCAACGAATCAAAGAATTAAAAATGGATTTTCATGGAACAATAAATTTAATTTTCAATCAATTTTTCGGACAACCACAAGTGAATATGGGTACTTGAATGCTTCTGTAGCTGTTGCATTTCCATGGGGTTTTTATCCCCCGGCCAAATTCACTCTATTCAATTTTCCATTCCGATTTGAGCGTGATGAGCAGAAGCTAAAATTTCCTTGTCACGGCACTTATTTAATAGACGAATGCGATAACTCTGCCAATGAAGTTATCGTTATCATCAACAATGTTATTAGAGGCAGACGACCATCCTTTGCGGTGGATAGATAGACTGAGTGTGTGTGTGAGAGAAAGTGAGAATGAGAGGTCTAACATTATTGCTACCATTAGTGTATCTAAATTGGACAAATGCCCACAAATTGCTGGGTATACTCGTATTGGCTGTACTACTTCAATGAAGTTGACATTATTCGAACTTAGTTGGCTTTGAAGATATTAAGAGAGGCAGAAATATCTAAATTTCGCACTTTATTATCACCAATAATTGAGCAAAAATAATGACATACAATTTTGTTTGAAGAATAATTTTGAGAGCAAACTTTACACCTTTAAAATATTTGTACTGAAATTACAAATTATAATCACAAGAGACATTCATGTAACCCCACCTGACCAAAGTGCCGAGAAGAGGCAAAGTTTCGGTAAAGCCAAAGTATACATTCTGGCCCTATAAACATACTTGTTTTATAAGCTATGTCCGTCCGTCTGTTAAGTCACGCTACATTTCCATAGTCTGCGTTCGATAAAATTCGGTCCATATTTTGACCTCATGGTCGATTAATTCGAACGGGAAACTACCACACCAATTTTTAAGTTCTGGTAGCCAAACAAGAGAATCAAGATTTCTCATTTTCGAAGTGTTACAAAATTTCAACCGGATCGGATGCCCTTTGTTCCTCCACGATGCTCGGGAAGTCAACTCTAGGGATCGGTTTATAAGGGTGCTTTATATAACCATGAATCTAATTTTGCATGGTTGTTAGGAGGCGTATTCTAAAATATCGCTCTTCTAGAAGTTCCAGAAGACAAATTTGGGTGTTGGTTTATATGAAGGCTATACCTAAAAGTGGTTCAATATTACCCATTCGAAAGCTTGTGCGAAGGGATATCGCTTGATCGACTTAGAATTTCACGACTGAGACTAATATTTCGATGCGTTACAAACGGAATGGCAAGTTTAGTGGTGCTCTTCCCACAGCCTATGGTCGAGGGTATAAAAATTGGTTATAATTTGTATCATCTCCACACATTGGAGATAGTACAAATGTGCACTACTTCTAGATCATAAGTTGGGGATCCAAACCAAAATTCAAAACTTGATCGGTCAAATTTGAGGAGTGGAAAATACGACATTGATAATTTTTTGACAAAATTAGATTTTTTTTTAATTTTTCAAAATTTCCTGAGGGTCGGGCACAAAATATGTGACAAACACATTGAAAACCCGCGTTCCCGGTTCCAAATATTTTGTCTGCACACTAATGATTTTGGTATTAATTCCGAGCCAATGAAGCCGAGAATTGAACTAAGGACACATTTAAGAAACAATCCTCTTTTACATTTGAGTTTTGCGTACTTGATTCTAGAAAGCAAATTTTATTTTAATTCAATTGTTTTTTTCGGCTTTTGCTATATGTGCTACAACCGATCTGTTTAAAATCCGTGCCAAATGACAACTTAAATTCCAATTCAAACTTGACTTCAAGTCAGAAATTTTTCTATGTTTCAAATAAAAGGCGTTCTTTAAAACTAAAGTGTTGATTAAACATCGTTCCTCATTTTTTAACGTTTTTTGTCGTGTAGTGAAGAGAACAAAACGCTCAAAAGAATTTAAAACACGATTTCATTAAATTATGCAGAATTTTTGCGAGAAATTATTAAAGCTAAGTTCACCTTCATTGAAAAGCTTATCGACTCTTTGAAAGCAGTGAAACAATTTCGTATATCGAGAAATGTTACGTTCTTCTATGCTAAGTAAAATTTCACATATTCGTTTACTTGCAAGACGATGAAGTCTTTGGGCCTCACGGCAATAGGTTTTTTCAGGTGCACTGGATTAAAAAAATCGAGTATACGAACCAAATAGAAAGTCCTTAACGCGACTCAGCCGACTTTCATCATCATTCCTGTCTTCTATAGTATAGTTATTCTGTCTTTATATAGATGCAAATTGCGTCTACTGCATTAATTCATTCAATTCTTTGTTTCTCCTACAAAATAACAATTTGCCCCTATAGAATTAGGCTAGAGGCGAATACGTAGCCACAGCGTTGGCCACTCCAGCTCAAAAAAATCTACCAAAATTTAGAGAAAATTTTACCAAAAAAACTAAAGCAAAAGCTTATCGTTATTTGTTCAAATTCCATTTCTATATAAATTTTATCAAATGTTTTATTCTCATAATAGAAAATTTTTCGTTCAAAATTTTTTATTTCAATTAAGAAAAATGTGTCAAAATTTTATTTCTATACGAAATTTTGTCAAAATTTATATCTATAGAAAATGTTTGTCAACACGTTTTTATTTCTATAGAAAATTTTCACTAAATTATTATCTCTATAGAAATTCTATCAAATTTTATTTTCGTGAAAATTTTGTCAAATTTTTACTATCTATAGGAAATTTGTCAAAATTTTTATTTCCATAGAAGATTTTGTTGAAAATTTTTAATTTCGCATAGAAAATTTTGTCAAAAATTTTATTTCTATAGGAAAATTTTCTCAAATTTTTTTTTCTATAAAACATTTGTCAAAATGTGTTATTTCTATAGAAAATTTTGTCATACATTTTATTTCAAACTAGAAAATTGTGTCAAATTTTATCTTCTAATTAGAAAATTTTGTCAAAATTTTTAATTTCTATAAGAAATTTGTCAAAAATTTTACTTTCTCTAGAAAATTCTGTCAAAAATTTTATTTCTATAAGAAAATTTTTGTCACATTTTATATCTATAGAAAATTGTCAAATTTTATTTCTATAGAAAATTTTGTAAAAATTTTTATATCTATAGAAAATTTTGTCAACAGTTCAAGTTTCAATACGAAAATTTGCTCAAAATTTTTATATTTATAGAAATTTTGTCACAATATTTATATCTACAGAAAATTTTTGTCAAAATTTTATTTCTCATGAAAATTTTGTCAACATATTTTATTTTTGCTATTAGAAACATTTTGTCAAAATCTTTAATTCTATACGAAAATTTTTCAACAAATTTTCATTTCTACACGAAAATTTTCTCAACATTTTATTTCTATAAAAAAAAAATTGTCAAATTTTATTTTTATAGAAACTTTTGTCAAAAATTTTTTACTTCTACTACGAAATTCTGTCGAAATTTTATTTCTATACGAAAATTTTGACTCAAAATTTTTATTCCTAATAGACCACATCTTTGTCAATATTTTAGTTTCAATAGAAAATTGTAATAAAATTTTATTTGTATAGAAAATTGTGTCCAAATTTTTTCTCATAGAAAACTTTGTCAAAATTTTATTTCTGTAGGAAGATTTTTGCTCAAAATTTATTTCTATAGAAAATTTTGTCCAAAATTTTTACCTTTCTATACGAAAATCCTTGTAAAAATTTTATTTCTAATAGAACAATTTTCTGCACATTTATTTCTATAAAAAAATTGTCAACATTTATCAAAATTTTATTCTATAGAAAATTTTGTAAAAAATTTTATTTCTATCGAAATTTTGTCAAAATTTTATTTCTATAGAAAATTTGTCAAAAATTTTATTTCTATCGAAATTTTGTCAAAATTTTTATTTCAATAGAAAAATTTAGCCAAATTTTATTTCTATAGCAAATTTGTCAAATATGTTATGTCTATAGAAAATTTTAGGGGGGGGGGGGGGGGGGGGGGGGGGGGGGGGGGGGGGGGGGGGGGGGGGGGGGGGGGGGGGGGGGGGGGGGGGGGGGTCAACAATTTATTTCTAATAAAAAATCTTTGTCACATTTTTTCAAAATTTTATGTCCTATAGACTAAATTTTGTCAAAATTTTATTTCTATAGAAAATTTTGTCAAATTTTTATTTTCTATAGAAAATTTTGTCAAAATTTTATTTCTATAGAATATTTTGTCAAAATTTTATTTCTATAGAAAATTTTGTCAAAACTTTTATCTCTATAGAAAATTTTTGTCAATATTTTTTTCCAATAGAAAATTGTATCAAACTTTTATTCTTATAAGAAAAAATTTTATTCTGTAAGAAGATTTTGTTAATAATTTTTTTTCTATAGAAAATTTTGTCACAAATTTCATTTCAACTAGAAAATGTGTCAAATTTAATTTCCTATAAAAAAACTTTGTCAAATTTTTTTTCTATAAACCAAATGTTTTATTTCTATAGAAAATTTTGTTAAAAATCTTTATTCCTATAGAAAATTTGTTAAAAATTTTATTTCTAATAGAAAATTTTGCTCAAAATTTACTTCTATAGAAAATTTTATCAAAATGTTCTTATTTTCTATAGAAAATTGTGGTCAATAAATTTTTATTTCTATAGAAATTTGTCTAAAAATTTTATTTCTATTAGAACAATTTTTGTCCAAAATTTTTATATCTATAGGACATTTTATGTCAAAAATTTATTTCCTATAGAAAATTTTGGTCACGTTTATTTCTATGAAAATTTTGTCAAATTTTATTTCTATAGAAAAATTTGTCAAAATTATATCTGCTATAGAAAATTTCTGTCAAAATGATTTATATCTATAGCGAAATTTTTGTCAAAATTTTATTCCCGTCGAATTATGTCAAATTACTATAGAATTTTTTGTCAAAATTTTTATTTCTATACGAAAATTTCAAATTTTTTTTTGATTTACAAAATTTTATTCTCTATAAAAAATGTTGTCAAAATTTTTTTCTAAAAATTTTGTTTCTATAGAAAAATCTGTGGTCAAAATTTTTTATTGCCATAGAAAAATATTTTTAAATGATTTTGTCAAAAATGTTGTTTCCTATCAGAATACATTTTGAGCTTTTTCTTATATAGAAAATTTTGTTTCATATAGAAAATTTTGTCAATATTTTACTTTCACAACAAAAATTTTTCAAAACATTTCATTTCTTACCGAAAATTTTTGTCAAAATTTCTATTTTTAAAAGAAATTTCGTCAAAATTTTATTTCTAAAGAATTCGGTCAAAATTTTATTTTTAGTAGAAAGTGCAAAATTTTATGCCTATTTAGAAAAAATTTTTTCCAATTTTATGTCTATAGAAACTTTTTTCCAAATTTTAATGTCCTATAGAAAAGTTTTTTCACACATTTAAATTTCTATAGAAAATTTTGTCAAAAAAATTTTATTTATTTATATATTTTATTTACCTTAGATGGCTGAGGAATATTTTTGCAAAAACTACCAGAAACATCAAGAAACGCTAAAACATCTACCAAACAGTGTTAAAAAATTCCACCAGTTTTCGTTAGAATTCTTCACAACTGCGGCAACCGTAATGCACAATACCTTCCCTTTAAACCAAGGGAATTTTTTGGAACTAACTCATTGCTTTATTCTCCATTACCTAAGAATTTTAGACTTTATCTCTCACAAACATCCTCAGTACAGCAAACTGAAATCTGTCTTACATTGTCAATAGTTAAATTCTCGTGTGTTGTTATCGATTGAAGATCGAATTTGAAAAAAACCTTTAAGACCACCAAGGCCTACAGGCAACACCACCATTAAGCAAGCTGTCTGCGACACAAGAAATGTTCAAGAGACGTTATTACAACAATGGGCGTGTATTTCTAACAGACATTCAAATCAAAGAAAAACTTTAAAACCTCGATACATAAAAGTTTTTTCTATGGGGAAATATGGTCTTAACTGCAAACAAAGCTTTTCTTCGCCAAATTGAGAATAAAATTAACACCCCTGCGCACCCATCACCCTATCGCTCACAAGTATGTGTTAGTCTGTGATAGATTTTGAAAGAGGTTCATCATTAATGACTAATTGTTAAGGGTTTTCATACGCTTGTCGATTGATCACAGGTATCGCTGAACAGGGGGAGGGCGCGCGTGAAATATCTCAGACTTTGCATAATGCTTACTTTGGTTTGTAGCCAGGAGGACATACTATGGATGGGTGCTACTGTGTCAGTGCGCTTCGTGAGGCGTGTTTGTTTGCAGGGCTCTTCTTTGCTTTCATCATTTTGTTTTTGTAACTAATTAATCAATCGTAACTAATGGGCTGTGGGTATAAGTTCAGATAGTTGTGTAATTAATTGTCCTTATTGAAATTTCCCTCTTATCCCAAAACCTAACCTCTCTATTTCGTCCATCACTATTGGATGGAAATTAATAACGATTTCCGAGTTGGCTGATTGTTGTTTTTGTTTTTGTCATTTGCATATTTGGGGTTTTGTGGTTTGGCCTGCTGTTGAGGAAGGAAGTAAAAAACGAAAATTGAAAACCCGTTTTAAAATGCGGCAATAGATAGAGGTTTAACTGATATCTATCATTTGCATCATGACTGTGATCAATCTGTGTCCTGTGCGTTTCAAATTGAATAGTCGCAGCAACGTTAATTTCGTAAATTAAGTCACAAATTCCTCCCGAGACAGGAAGTGGTCGATGAGATTAAAGAATATTGACTTGCATCCTCAATATATATAAAAATAACGTAACAATCACAGGCTCCAAATTTCGGCACAGAGACCGAATCATATTACTAGAATCATGCGAACAAGAACTTTTCTTTTGAAACGCACTTCCTCCCCTTTGAATGGGTGCGGTTTCTGAAATAAAATCGACAATTCTGTAACATTCGATTTTAAGATTAGTCAGGGAAAATTTACAATTAAGTTCCTACCACTTTAACAAAAAATGCCGACACTAAGCCAAAAAATTAATTCTATAGTTTAGTTCATGGATCTAAATACGAAAAATGTTTCTTCTCTTTAAATACATCCACGCTACCACCATAACACATGTGTACTATCACAGTTTGTCCATTCCGTTGTAAAATACTTCGATATAAATCGATTCAACTGATATAAAATAATAACAATAAACCTCTCAGAGTACAGAACCCTACGGCACAGTGCTGTTCGATTACACCACATAGACAAAAATAGAAGGAGACATCGTTTACGAAAGCGAAACTTTTAAAAGGGACATTTGTGATGGTCCAAAACTAGAACTAGCGATCGGACGACTGCTTCCCGTAGAGGGAATTATTTGAAATTTGGTGATGGTTAGAGCCGTGCAACTTGACCAGAATAGTAAGCGTAAGTAATTTTGAGACCCATTGAGTAGGACCAGTGGCCCCAGTGACAGGCAATCTTACATGGGAATTTTCACCTGCTCTACAAACTTTTTTCAATGAATGACAGCTTACTTTTTTTTATACCTTCCACCATAGATGGGTATATTAACTTTGTACATTTCGTTTGTAACACATCGAAATATTGCTCTAAAGACCCATAAAGTATATATATTCTGGGCTCGTCGTGAACCTTCTGAGTCGATCTGGAGCATGTCCGTCCGTCCGCAGTCCGCCTGTTTGAAATCACGCTAACTTCCGAACGAAACAAGCTATCGAAACTTGAAACACTGGCCAAGTAGTTGTTATTGATTGTAGTCGGACGTGTATTGCAAATGGGGCCATAATCGGTCCACTTTTACTTATACGACCCCCATAATAAACGGACCCCCAATTTGCGCGTTCGAGGCCTCTAAGAGAGAACAAATTTCGATCCGATCGCTGAAATTTGGTACATGTGTTAGTATATTGGGTGGAAAAACCACTGCAAAAAATTGGTCGCATCAGGTCCATAATCATATATAAACCCCCATATAAACCGACGCCCCAGATTTGGCTTGGCGAGGCGCTCTAAGAGAAGCAATTTCCATCCGGATCCCGGCTGAAAATTTCGGTACATGCGTGTTAGTATATGGTCTCTGAACACCATGCAAAAATTGCCGTCGCATATCGGTAACAAACTTATATTATAGCCCCATAATAACCCCAGATTCCCCGATTTGGCTTGCAGAGTCTCTAAAGAGAAAACAAATTTCATCCGATCCGGCTCGAAAATTTGGTACAGCTGATTTTAGTAATATGGTCTCTAACAACATGCTAAACAATTGGTCCACATCGGTCCATAATTATATATAGCCCCATATAAACGATTCCCCGATTTGGCTTGCAGAGCTCTAAGAGACAAATTTCACCGATCCGGCTCGAAATTTGGTACGTGATTGTAGTATATGGTCTCTAACAACCATGCAAAAAATTGGTCCATATCCGGTCCAATATATTATATATAGTAAACGCCCCAATATAAACCGATCACCAGATTCTGACCTCCGGAGCTCTTGGAAGACCAAAATTCATCTGATTCAAATTGGAAATTTGGTCACGTTGTGTTTAATATGATTGGCCTCACAACACCCATTCGCAAAAAAAATTCGTCGAAAATCCGGTCCATTAATTATATTATAGGCGCTACTATAAACCGCATCCCCCAGATTTGCACCTCCCGGTGCCTTTTGGAGAAAGAAACGACAAATTCATCTGATTCAATTGAATTTGGTACGTGGTGTTAAATATTATGGGCCCAAACACCCATGCAAAAATTCGTCAAATCGCTTCCATAATTATATATTGAGGCGCTATATAAACCGATCCCCTGATTTGACCACGGTTGCCTTTTGGAGAAAGCAAAATTCATCCGGATTTCGCGTTGAAATTGGTACGTGACAGTTTAGTATTGGTATTCCAACAACCACTGCAGAAATTGGTTCATATCAGCATTAATCCTTATATATAGCTCCCATATAACCGATCCCCAGATTTGACCCCGGTGCCTTTCGGAGAGGCAAAATTCTTCCGATTGGTTTGAATATTTGGTACACGTGGTTGTAGTATATGATATTTAACAACTATTAGCAAAAGTGGTTCCATAATCAGTTCCATTAATCAATATATAGCACCCCATATAAACCGATCTCCGAAATTTTGGTTTTTGGAGCTCTCTTGCAGGAGCAAATTTCATCCGAGTTAGTTTAAATTTGGTAGCATTGTGCTAGTTAATATGGCCGTTAACCACGAAATGTCTAACTAGGTTCATACTCGGTCTAATAGTTATATATAGCCATCAGATAAATCGATCCCGCAAATCACACACAAAAAATTGGTCCATATTCAAGTTCAATAATTGTATATAGCCGCATAATAAGAGACCCCATCTTATTTCAATTGTTGGCTCTCTACGTTATTTTTTTAATATAATACCACGTATGGACTAACTCACAATTTAGAAAAACCGATGTTAAGAAGTTTTTAAGCATACCACAACCCAAACGAGTAATTCGATTTGTGGATGACAGTCTCTTCGTTAGAAGTTTCTTATACGTAATTCCACGGTAAGTAGGGTACAATAAAAATTCGGCCTGGCGAACGAAGGCCGTATATACTTGTTTTTTTTTTTTGTAATTTTTTTTATACTTAAAAAAACAACAACCACTAATTTCTGCACAAAATATTTATTTTGGCTTAATCCGACCATTCGTTATTTTACACCATCCACGTAATTTAACCCCATTTTCGACTAAAAAACGTTAAAATTCAAATATTTTTTAAAAACAAATTCTAGTCAGTTATAGCAAAATTTTATTGTTGCATTCGAAGCTCGATCTCATAGACTATTATGAAGTTTAAGAATAAAAATAAAGTAAGGAAAGTCTAAAGTCGGGCGGGTCCGACCGGGAGGTCTATAATCTACCTGCGACCACTTTTGCTAAGATCCACATTTTCCGATACCATATTCAAAATCCCGTCACTGTGTTGATGGTGCTGATATTAAAGGTTTATATGTTTGCATATTACATATATTTATCCTGACCCGATGTCGGCACAACATTTTTTTAGAGCTTTCAAAATTATAGACTTTAACTTAAGTCGGCTTTAATGCCTGCTGATGGAACACAGTGTTAGCTAAATAAATATGGGAAACATATAAAATCTGAACCAATTTGAGTCAACTTCGGCAAAACTTATTTATTGATTTATCCGTTCTGTAGATTATGTAATTAGGTTAGGTCTAGCTTTAGGTTGGTCATGCCCGATGTATATCAGGCCTCACTGGGGAGTGCTGCCGCGATTCTATGTTAAGCTCAATGTTTTACAAGGACTCCTTTTTATAGCCGCAGTCCGACGGCGGTTCCACATTGCACACGTGAAACACACTTAGAGAAGCTTCTGTAACCCTCAGAAAAATGTCACCATAGATTACTGAGTAGGGATAATCCAGTAAAGCTGAACAAACTTTTGGTGTTGCGCTGCTCGAAGGCAGAATCGAACCCAAGACCATTGTGTTATGCCGAAAAGGGCGGGCATGCTAACCATGTCACCACGTCGCTCCCATAGATATGTATTAGAAGTAGAGGCAAATTCGGAGTACTTTTTACAATTTCGGCCTTAGTCAAATAGCGATTTTATTAGCAAAATGTTGGGTATGCTTTGGCCATTTGTACCAAAATCGGAAAAACATATATATGGAAGCTATATCTAAATCTGAACCGATTTCAACCAAATCTAGCAAGCATAGTTAGAGTGTTAATTCTATTCGCTGTGCAAAATTTCACGTAAATCGGATTACAAATTTGACCTCTTGGCGTCACAATGACGGAAATCGGGCGAGAAGATCATGGGGTATTAATGGGAGACTAAAGGGTGATACGGTCAAAATTTGGTAAGGGAAAACGCGTGGCTAAAATCGCGTGAAATCGTTATTTATAAAAATCAAATTAAAATTCTTTTTCAAGTTTCAATTAGTATTTTAAAATTCAGGAAAAAAATAATTCAGTTAGGCTTTTCGCTTTTCCAAATCCGAATTGCCCGGGCCTCCACGCTTGACAACCTGCCATCAGATTTGTACAGCCACCTTGTCGCACCTTTCTTCGCCACCAGAAAGCCAGTTTGCCTTGAACTGCTGCCTCGTCCTTAACACGTTTTTTTGGCTCTCTTTAGGTCCCGCTTGACAATAGCCCAGTATATTCTCAATTTTGGCGGAGCTTCTGGCGTGTTGGAGGTTCTTGTGTCCTGTTGGGAACCAACCTGTACGTTGTGCGGCGTACCACTCCAATGGCCTTTTACCGTAAATGGCCTTGTTTACCGTGTTTCTTCAGGAAAGGCAGCAGACGTTTAATTCAAACACTCTTTTCACGTAAAATTTCTTGGTTGACAGTCCCGAAGCTCTATGAAAATCTGCGCTTTTCAAACCACAGGTACAGATGGCTTGCCAAACGCAGTATTTTCTTGCGAACTTTGAAAGTTTTATGTGCGTTGAAAAGTATCTGCTACGCTTTCCCCCTTCCTTTTGCCGTATAAAACTCCTGTCCCTGGAACATGCTTGGTAAGTCGGCTTTGACGTAGGTTTTCGTTCGTCCATTACACACGAAGTCAAACTTCGTTCCAGCATCGTCGCGGGATCGCAC
Source organism: Haematobia irritans (assembly GCA_003123925.1). Classification (NCBI taxonomy): domain Eukaryota; kingdom Metazoa; phylum Arthropoda; class Insecta; order Diptera; family Muscidae; genus Haematobia; species Haematobia irritans. The sequence goes on along the minus strand of PGFW01062114.1, from coordinate 2,279 downwards.
TTTAGGCCGTCGTATTTTGTTTATCAATCGCGGTTTGGAGTCACTAACCTTTCTTTGTAAAGTGACTAGTCCGGCTTCGTTTTTTTGGCTCGATGCACGGTTGATAGACCGATATCCACGCTAGCTTATTTGCGGCACCTCGTCGAGAGAAGAGCGTTAGGGTTTCGCCTTGAAAACTAGGGAACTTTTTTGTCGGTCTCAGCGCGCTTACCGGTTTTCGATTTCCCCGATCCAGACTTTCCTGGCTGTCGACAAACGTTCCCCAAACACTTTAATTAGCAATTTGTTAACGCGTTGATTTTGGCAACTTTAGGCGATTTGGCCAGCTTTTGCGTGTGACTTAGCTCGGATTTTCGGCGATGCCACGAGCAAAAATGTTGTATAACGCTGCTCTTCTTGCTGGACGGCATTTTTGAACAACTGAAGAGTGAATTGGCAAAATAAAATGGAGCAATATTCTACACACACACCTTCAGAAATGGAGGGGTGTTCAGGTTTTTTTAATGCAAAAATCTGAAATTTAAATACGTCAGTTTAATATTGACGCATTTTGACCGTATCAGCCCTTATATCTATAAATCTGAACCGATTTCTTATAAAATTTTACACACAATAACTACATTACTAATTTGTACTCCTAGTGAAAAATTTCAGCAAAGTAGAGAAAAACTCATGGCTCTGGGGCCATATAGGTGCATATCGGCGCGAAAGATTTGATCATGGGAGTTATATCAAATCTGAAACCGATTTGCAACTTTAAATTCTAGCACACGTGACTAGCACCGTCCAAGTGTTATGTTTTTCGGCCAAATTGCAAGCAATTTCAAGCTGAAATTCTGGCTTGGGGCCCATATTTAAAGCATATCGGTCGAAAGATATACCAATATATGGGAAATATCTAATAACTAACGAGGATTCTTCCCCACCCTGAGCATTATTGCCAATGACACCTTATGTCTATCCCGTCTCCTTCTGCGGTGTTTGCAAACATAATGCACTAACTTATAATACCCAGTTTCACAGTATGTGGCGCAGGGTATAAAATATAGCATTTTACTTGTTGGCATACATGGCTGCCAACATGTACCTGCTATTAGTGCGGTTCAGGTTTTTAGTGATATTTAAGGGCGATTTAGTTTTCACAACTTTTGCCCTCATTGCATTTATCTCCAAATGTTAAGTCTTCATTACAAAGTTATTCATGATCGTTATGAGTCGCATGTATCCAAAGCTATGACAGTGTATACTCATATTCTTACAATCAATTTTGATAATGTTACAGCTTTTATTTGAATCAAAATCATCCATATTTAACTTAGCTGAAAATTTTCTCCATGGCAATTCACCATTTTCTATCCAGATTAAAAGAATTTCAATCCTTTGTCATTTATCTCCACTATTTTCTTGGAAATCTTAAATCAAAAATGAATTTGCTCAGTAATTAATCCGACTACATAAGAACACATGGTGTTTCAAGTTACACCGAGGTATTCATTTTTTTTCAGGTTTCAGTTTTTCAAACAAAATTAATGTGAAATATTTAATTGCATATCGTTGCCAAATTGATCAAATTGCTCGCTATGTGTTTGTGTGTGTGTGTACCCTCTCTTAACCCATTTAATCCTTTTTGTTCTTATGTTGTTGTTTTATTTGTTTTTTTGTTACCATGACTCACGTTAATTCGCCAAATCGGAGACGTGTTCTGGTTTTCACTTTCATTTGAGTTTCTTTCTCTCAAGTCAAATCACTGAGTCAGTCAGTCAGTCAGCCAGCCACTAAAGCTAAAAAGGAAGCGCAAAAAAATAGAACGTTTCAAAGCATGGCAAAATAAAAAAAACTCATTACAACTGTTGCTACTCTTTTGGCTCCTAATGACTGCAAGAAAATAACCAAATGCTGTACTTCCTTTACCAGTGCGCACATGTCTTTGTTTTTGTTGTTGTTGGTAATTGTCGTGCTGTAGGCTTTTGATATAGTATTTTAATGGCAAAGAAACGGCTTTAAGATTACCAACACCACATTATAAAAGATCTAATACAACAAATACGCGTATGAATATGAGATGAAATATGAGAGAGAGTGTTGGCGTGGGGGTGTGTAATCCATGGTTTTTAAGTGGTGATGAGTGTAAATTTATATGTTTTTGAAGAGAACAACAAAGTCAACAATCAAAAAACGATATTTATACATTTCCTACCACAGTGATGAAGAAAATCTTCATGCAATCGTACTCAATTTAGTACAATTGGGAGAATTTTTTTAAGGTTTTTGCTTTCCGT
>PGFW01062101.1:0-11187 GCA_003123925.1 Haematobia irritans | reverse complement strand
CAATAAATTTTTCTTTCATGTTATGATACCCATTTCTAATTCTAATCACTTACTAATAAGGAAAAAACGACTTCCTTGAACAATTTATCGACTTTTGGACAAGGAAAAAAAAAAAACTTTATATCTGAAAAATATTCTTCTTTGCTAAGCAAAATTCCTCACGACAATATTTTTTAGTGTAGTCTGCCGTAGGAGGTCTATTTTCTCCGGTGCTATGGGTGGTGGTCGGACTTCGAGAAGAGGATTACATTGGGTAAGCCTCTCTCACGCTTTGTGCTTACCAGTAGTCTCATGAATCCTGTTCTGACTTGCCTGGTATGCTGCCGTGGAAGTTAAGTATAGACTTTTTTGTTGAACATTTACGTATTTTACAAGAAATTTAGAACAGCATCTCCCCTATAAAAAATTAGGTTAAAAAGCTCATTTCTCGAATTTCATTCTCTTTTTGCGATAATTAACAAAGCTATTCATATACGAGTACAAATAAATTTCAGTTCAAAAACACTTGTTGAAAAATCTTAAAAATAAGTCTTAACCTATATATGAAGCTTTTTTTATATTTTATCTAATAATTTAATGTCTCAGTTAATTTAAAGATAATGTTTTCAAATAGAAAATGGGTTTAATTTACATGGGTTTGCTTGGCTCCATCTAGCCTTGCTTCAAAGGCATACGTCTTTAACGAAAATTTCAAAGATTCGTGTCCTGAATTCTATGAAAAAAATTGAAGGAAATATTGTAAATTTACATGTAATCAAATTTTGGAAGGATTAATTACTTCTTAGAACGAGTGAACTAAAATAATTTTCTATTCTAAGTCTTATTCATATACACCAAAAAATTTAGAAAGAACGAAAAATATACGTTAAAAGTAACGAAACTTGTCATTTTTTCAATCAAAGAACTTTCATTAAAAGTAGCGTAAATATTTCGTTCTTTTTATGAAGAAAAGTTATTCCATATTTGTTCGTAAGTTTGTAAGAAAAAAGCTTCGTACTTTTTGAAAAATGGTTCGAACCTTTTAGTTCGAGCAGACAAGTTTGAGAATGTCATGCTTTCACTTTTATTCATAAGCATATGTCACCCAATGAGAGAGTAGAATAGACATGCATTAAAAATGTGGAATAAAGGAATAAACTCAAAGGCACATTATCACCGACAATTTTATGTCGCGAACGTAACTTTATCAAATTCATTGAAAACCTATTGTTTATTTGAAGAAAATGTTTCGTACTTTTTATGAAGAAATTTTAGGCAGAATGTAAAACTTCTTTCAAATGTCATAATATTTTGGAAAGTTTATTAAAAGTGCGAATTTTTACGAAGAAAGTAATGTAGAATTTCAAATCCTTTGAATAGATTTCGAGCGCGCGTGGGGTACTATGTAAATGTCCACACGGCAAGCACATACTGCTTTGGTACCATATGATAGTCATTCACGATTTCACTTCCAAAATCTAACTAGATTCAACTGTCATTTGCCATATAAAACCCTCTTTTATATACAATATTCCGCGGCGGGCGGATTCACGCCATAATTTATTCCCGGGAACAGCGGGAGCTTAAAAAAATAGGCAAGTTCCCGGGAATACATTCGATACACGTGGAAAAAATATGTGCTTCCGATTTTTAATTCCAATTAAAAGTTTTTTAATAGTCTTGATACTAAGCTTCGACATTTCATAGATATAATTTTTTGTCCTCAAGAAAGGGAACTTTTTTTCAAAAATGTATATTGTCTTTCACAACTTTTGCAAAATAACGTACGATTTTCAAAATGAAAAATTTTATTTTTGGCCAAATAGTATGAAAATGTTTTTTTTGAATCCGAAAATGGTGCAAAACTTGACGGCAGAAGGATGAATTTAACATAGGCTTGTCATATGGACACGGATGTCATTTAAAATTTGTAAATTAAAAAATTAATTGGATAATTAACTATTTATTAAATCAGAAGACTAAGTCAATTAAAAAAGTGATGGAAATTTTTAATTAGCACTACAATTTAATTCCAACTAAAAACAATAAGTCAGTAAGAAAGTAATTTAAAAATTAGTTACGTTTTTAATGAAAAAAATTAATTGAGTTTGCAATCAACATAAAAAAATAATTGAATTTCCTAATGAAATGAATTAAGTTTTAATGAATTTTTTTAAATGTCTAATTAAACTTCGATTGGATAACTATTTGTTTGTGATTGAAGTCTTTGAATTAAAAAAATAATTTCGATAAATTAGATTTCCCTTGCAGCAACACAAATTTAGAAGTTCTTCTAAAGCACAATTTAAAAGCGAGTTTTATATAAACTTCGCTTTTTTTATATTTTAATTGAGAAATTTAAAATTTCTATTGTTTCAAATAAGTTTAAAAACAGATTACGAATTGATAAAGTAAGTGGTACATATATTTTGAAAATTTGTTAAATGTCTAAATCCTTTCTAAAAAAAGTTGCGATTTTTGAAACTTTTTGATGTCAAAGTTCTGACAGCGTTTATAATGTATAAATCATTTAAAATTTAAAATTATTTATTAGTCAAAATATTACCGAAATTTTTAATTTCACATCCAATAACACTGAATTCGTTATAACCTTAAGAAGTGATGCTCAAATCAGTGCAACAGCTGGTTAAATTGTGGACATCCTCCTATGAAAGACATGTTAAAATTCATCGCTTCTACGTCACCACTTCGCGGTCCAAAGAACATTTTTCACTAACTTTTTTGGCGACGCTTTCGTGAACGTTGGGGTTCGGAGATTGATCAGAAAAATTTTTTTTTTGTTGTGTGGGCTCACAATTAAAATAATTCGATTGCACATGATCTGTCTATAGTGAGAATTTTGTGCGAGCATGTTGATACATAAGAGATTCCGGGCCGGCTGTTTATACTTGTGTTTGTCTTACTCATGCTTCTTCGCCTATATTCTATCTCGATCTGAGCCAAGAGGTCCGATGTCATTCACTATATTATAAATAATATGAATTAATTTTTAATACAAACAGGCGCACAATTACACCATTTGCAATGTCCGCGAAATATAGTTCATTATTTCATGATTACACATGGAGTGGTCAGTCATATATCACTTAGACTCATATCGATTTGTAAAATCGCAAGGTGCACTTTAGAAGACAATATATGTGGCAGGGCCATCTTGCCAGGTTATGACTGATTAATGAATCATTTTTTGTCTTTGTTTCGAGTGGGCATTAGGGCCGCTTTAATAAATTATATAATGGTTTTTATCTCATTGGTTAATTCATTCCGTCATTTATACCCTGTTCCTTTCCGTCTTCGATTTTCCTCACTCATGTAATTCATAATTGAATAGCACAGGTTTATTGAATGGACTTTTGGTCTCGCTGGAGTGTAAATTATCTTTGTTTGTAAGAGCTCCATGTGTGGTATGTGGATGTCCAGTCATGAAATAAGAACAATGATATGCTCATTATCTCTGGGACTTAATTCTTACCAAACGCGACATGTAACCGTTTCTTTGTTTTAGAAAGGATATCTTTAAAATACTTTGGGTTATTTTGACAGGTAGGTAACTCTAAGCTTAATATTGAGAAAGGGCTTAGAAAAGGCCACGTTGCTTTTTATCACGTTCAAGAAGGTCAATAGGCAGGGTTAGAACCTATAATGCTATATGGATGTTGTGTGTCTGGTGGCCGCCACTTCAGTTTGAAACTCTAATTCCCAGACAGTACGTTGGCCACACAAACCCCTGGGAATAAACGTTATATGGATTCCTACACAGTGGCTACAAATTGAATGGACAAAGACCTGGAACTAAAACAGCGAAAGATTTCCTATACGTAAAGTGTTTTTTCTGCTGAAATATTGATAATAGAAAGAGGCGGGTAAATTGGCGAAGAATTAAGTTCCAACACATTGTTGGGCATTAATTATCCATATATTAATCAAGACAGTGAACGCTGCAATAAAATCCTGAACTCTGTTTTTTTCCTAACTTTGAAGACGTCCATCGAATGCTACAAACCTCAATGAAGATGGAGAGAAAATTAAAGTGAATTTTCAAGTCGAAACAGAGTTCTAGGATGTTTATTGCAGTTGACTGGTCTGATTATATATGGTATTAATGCAATTTGTTGGAACGGTAATTTCTCGGCCATTTATCCGGCCTCTTTATTATTAAGTATTTCAGCTGAAAAACACTACAGTGATTAGGTAATCGTTTCGTGTTTTAAGTTCCAGGTTTTGTTTCATATCAATTTGTAGCCACTGTGTAGGAATCATATAACGTTTATTGACGAGGGGTTTGTGGTGGCCTAAGCGTATGTTGGAATTAGAGTTTCAAACTGAAGTGCCGGCACCAGACCACAACACATATAAGCATTATAGGTCTAACCTGCTATTGCCTTCTTGAACGTGTAAAAGCGCCGTGGCTTTTCTAGCCTTCTTACAATATTAAGCTTAGAGTAAGCTTACCTTGTCAAAATAACCCCAAAGTATTTTAAAGATATCTTTCTAATAAACAAAGAAACGGTTTACTATGTGCGTTTGGAATAGAATTAAGTCCAGAGATAATGTAGCGATATCATTGTCTTATTTCATGACTGACTCCACATCCACCCATGATTGCTCTTACAACAGAAATTTTACACTCAGGGCTGAGACCATAAATATCCTTCATAAACCATGTGCTTATGCAATTTATGATTTAATGAGTGGAAAAATGAATGGACGGACAGAGGACCAGGTAATATGACGGAATAATACCAATGAGATAAAACGATTATAATATATTATCAGGGCCTAGACAGCTCGAAACAGAAGGATCAATAAATGAGTCCATCTTCATCGTCATACCTGAGCCCAATAGCTGGCCTGCCACAATGTTATTGTCTTTACTAAATGCCCCTGCATCTTGGATTTCCTACAAATGAGATTATTCTTAAGGATAGACTACCACTCCATGGTGTAATCTGAATACATAGACTATATATTTGGACATTGCAATGTGTAGATTGATGCCCGCTGTTTGTTTTAAATAAATTAATTCATATTATTTTATATATTGTGAATATCGATCATCCGACTCTCTTGGCTCAGATCGGAGTTTAGATAATGCGATAGAAAGTGACGTAAGACAAACAAGTTTAAACAGCCGGCCTGGAATCTTATAGTTATCAACATGGCTTGGCGCACAAAATTCACTTATAGACAGTGCATAGTGCACATCGGATTATTTTATGTGGAGCCACGACACACAAAAAATATTTTTGCTGATTCAATTCGACCCAGTCCCGTCACGAAAAAGCGTCCGCAAAAAAGGGTACGTGAAGCAGATTTCTTTTTGTGGTGTCACGTGGAAGGTGGTGACGTAGAAGCGAGTGAAATTTAACCCATGGGCTTGTCAGAAGCGAGGATGTGCCACAACGTTTTTAACAGCTGTTCGACTGATTTTGAATCACTTCTTAAGTGTGATCCGAATTCAGTCAGTGTTTTGGATAGTGAAATTTAAAAATTTTGTAACTATTTTATCTGCTATAAATAATTTTTAACTATTTTTAATGATTTTCTAATACATTTATAGCGGCGTTGTCCAGAGAACTCTTTTGATCATTCCAAGTTATTTGTCAAAAATTCGCAATTTTTATTTGAGGAAAGGATGTTAGCATTATTAGACAAATTTCAAAATAATTACCACTACTTTATCTCAATTTCCTTAATTCTGTTTTAACTTTTTTTTGAAACAGATCAGACAATCTTTAACATTTCTCCATTAAAAACCATTAAAAAGCGAGTTACTATAAACTCGCTGTTTAAAGTTGTGCGCTTTAGGCAAGAATTCTAAATGTATTTTTGCTGGGAATATTAAGTTTATGCGCATTATTTTTCTTAATTCAACCATGAGCTCTCTAATCACGAAACAAAATTAGTATGCATCGAAGTTTATCAATTAGACATTTAAAAATTGATTTTAAAACTTACTTGATTTTTATTAGAAATTTCAATTATTTTTTTTATTTGTTGATTGCCAAAATCAATTATTTTTTTCATTGAAAAACGTAACTATTTTTAATTTATTTCTTAGACTGGCACTTAGTGTTTTCTAGTTTTGGAATAAAATTGTTGTAAATTTAAACCAATTTCTCGATCACTTTTTTAACTTGCAGCTTAGTCTTCTGAGTTTAATTAAATAGTTATAATTGTATGCAATTAATTTTTAATTTACAAATTTTAAAGTTGACATCCGCTCCTATGACAAGCTATGTTAAAGTCATGCGCTTCTGGTGCAAGTTTGCGACGCATTTTCGGGATCAAAAAGAACCTTTTTCATACCTATTTGGCCAAAAATAAAGTTTATGTATTCATTTTGAGAAATGTTACAGTTATTTTGCAAACAGTTTGTCAAAACAGTTATACCATTTTGAAAAAAGTTCCCTTTTGAGGGACCAAGAAAAGATATCTATTGAAGTGTTGAAGGCTTCGTTAATCATAGACCTTATTCTAAACATTTTAATTGGACATCTAAACAATCGGGAGCTACATATTTTTTCCACGTTGTTACGAATTTGCTATTCGCCGGAATTTTCTATTTTTTTAGGCTCCCGCTTTACCGGGACATTAAATGCTGGGTGAATTCACCAGGGAATATTTGGTTATAAACAGGTGGTGTTTTCTATGCAAATGAACCAGTTCGAAATTTAGTAGATTGTTTGGAAGTGAAAATGTGAATGACTATCATATGGTAACCAAAGTAGTAAGTGGTTGCCGTGGTGGGGACATACATATGGGTCCACGCGCGCTCGAATCTAATTCCAACGAGTGGATTTGAAATTCTACATTAACTGTTTTCTTCTGGTAAAAAGTTCGCACTTTTAAATGAATACTTCTCCCTAAAACATCATATGACATTTGTAAAGAAGTTTGTTACATTAGCTGACGCTCAAAAGATTTCTTATAAAACAGTACGAAAGCATTTTTTCAAAGTAAGCGAATAGGTTCATGAAGTTGTGAAAGTTTACGTTGCGCGACATACCCACATTGTGCGTCTGATAATGGGCTTGCGAGCTCTACATTCCTTTTATGTCAATTTTTAATGCATGTCTATTCTACTTACTATTTTGGGTGACAGATGCTATGTGAATAAAAGTGAAGCATTGAGCGATTTTTCTTCAAACTTGTTAACTGCGCTCGGAAACCTAAAAGTTCGAACATTTTGTCATAAAAACGTTACGAACGTTTTTTTCTCTTACAAACTACGAGAAAATTATGGTTAAGAACTTATCTTCATAAAAAGACAGACAATATGTTCGATACTTTTAATGAAAGTTTTTTGGCATTGGAAAAAATGACCAAGTTTCGTACCTTTTAACACCGGTAATTTTTTCGGTTCTTTGCATAAATTTATTTGGAGGTTGTATGATGAATACAGACTTAGAAATAGAAAATCATATATTTTAGTTCACTCGTTCTAAGAAGTACAGTTAATCCCTTGCTAAAATTGCAATTACTTGTAAACATTTACCACATACTTTTCCTTTCAATTTTTTCATAGAATTCAGGCACACGAGATCTTTTGAAATTTTCTCGTTAAAGACGTTTAATGCCTTTGAGGGCAAGCTAGATGGAGCCAACCGCAAACGCCATGCAAATTAAAACCCATGTTTTCTATTTTTGAAAAACAGTTATCTAAATTAACTGAAGACATTAAATTATTAGTTAACAATATACAAAAGCTGCTTCTATATAAGGTTAAGACTTCTATTTTTAAGCAATTTTCCAATCAATTGTTTTGTGTTTTGGAACTGGTGGAAAGTTTTATTTGTACTCGTATTATGAATAGCTTTGTTAATCTATTCGGCCACCAAAGAGATAATGAGAAATTCGAGGAACATGAGCTTTTTTTAAGCCTAATTTTTTAGTAGGGGAGATGCTGTTCTAAATTTCTGTGTAGACAATACGTTAAATGCTTAACAAAAAGTCCTATATTAACTTCCGACGGCACACATACCAGGCAAGTCAGATACCAGGATTATGAGATTTTTTATTACTTTTTTTTTTTGTTTAATTAGTTTTAGTTTATTTTATTTATATTTTTTCTACTGTAGCACAAGAGTGAGAAGCCTACAAGGTTAATCCTCTTCTCGAAGTCGACCAACCACCCATAGGCACCGGAGGAAAATAGACTCCTAACGGCAGATACACTAAAAATATTTCGTGAGGAATTTTTGGCCTTAGGCAAAGGAAGATATTTTTCAAGGATATAATTTTTTTTTTTTTTTTTTTTTTTTTTTTCATTGTGCCAAAAAGTCGATAAATTGTTGCAAGATCGTTTTTCTTTTAGTAAGTGATTAGAATTAGAATAATGGGTAATCATAACATGAAAGGGAAAAATTTATTGGGCTAAAGTCAACCTGACTTTAATAATTAAGAAAAATTCTTTGAAAATTAAGAAATTGTTTTAAACCTTGTTTGTCATTTTTTGCATCTTGGACTACAAAGTAAAAAAGTGTCTCAAAAATAGAACATGTTTTTCACACTTTATTATAAAGACGTTTTTTTACTTGAAACATAGGCGTAATTTCTAACTGAAGTCGAGTCGGAACTTCAAAATTTTATGTTGTCGTTAAGACGTTTGTAACAGGACTTTGAATAGGGTGTATGAAGACAAAAAGATCGAAAAAAACGAAAATTTAAATTTGCTTCCTAGAATCAAGTACGCAAAACTCCAAATAAAAGAGATTGGTTCTAAAATTTCTTCTACTTGATTCTCGATTCTTTGGTTCGAATCAAATACACAAATGCATTAGAGTAAAGACAAAGCTTTGGAAGGGAGGGGCATGCTTTTTTCAGTGTAGATAGAATTTTGGCCAAGTATGAATCAGGCAATTGAACGGGCGCAAATTCCTACACAAAATAATGTGTCTCGTAAATTTTAAGAAGATTTTTACAATAATTTATTACAAGAATTTTAGTTCATTTTTTGTATCTTCAACGAAAATTAACTACTCGAAAGGAAATTTTAAGTAGCAATCGTTTAGTCCATGGCCTACAAAATACGATAGGTTAGGTTAGGTTAAAGTGACAGCCCGATTAAATTTCAGGCTCACTTAGACTATTCCTAATTCAACCGTCGAACGGAACGGACGCTGTTTTTTTCAATAGCGATAAACTCATAGTAATAAGGTTACCGTACTACGAAGTTTCAAGTGTGGTGGGAATACTTAAAGGGCACCATGCAGCGAAATTCGCAAGTCATCCAGCTGGGTTGCTAACTTCAGGGCCCAGTGGACGGGTATCGACTGAGTTTATAAATCTGGGAATTGACGCAAAGAGTTGTAGGCGCAATTAGTCGACTGTAGACCGGGTCGAGCAGGATGGCGACCCGGGACGGGGGGGGGGGGGGGGGGCGGGGGGCCCCCGGGCGCGGGCGCGGGGGGGGGGGGGGGGCCCCGGGGGGGGGGGGGTAGGAGGGGGGGGGGGGGGGGGGGGGGGGGTGGGGGGGGGGGGGGGGGGGGGGAAAAGTCGAATTTTTTCTAAGGTAACGCATTCAATAAGGAGGTATCCTCACGAAAGAGAATTCAAGGAACGCATGAAATGCTTTTGTGTTATCCTAAAGAAGTTAGGATAGTCGACCGCAAGACGTTGTCGCTGAACAAAGCGTTCCTTAAAATGGGCTCAAGGAATTTTGAGACTGGAAAAAGGCGGAACGATCGCCGGATGAGCTTGCATCCTCCAAAAGGGATCAAAGATCGTTTGCCTCAGTTGCTAAGATGCATTGTGATGGCTATCAGTTATTAAGGAGGCATTGACGGTATGAGTTGCCAAAGCAAGAATTGGGAAATTGAGATGTCTATCTGCGTCTACTCACAGGTACTGAAAAGTTCCGCGCCCAGGATCTCCGTGAACCAAGGCTGGTTGGTCTCAAGACGATTTAAGCTAGTCGCATTTGAGGTGCAAGGTCTATAGAATGTTTTAAAGCTGCTCTGATATAATTGGTGAAGTTGTGGGAAGGATGCTGCTCTGAGTTAGTCGAGAAGAAAGACATACGGTATGACTACGGCCATGCTGTATCCTGCGACACCTTCGACCTGAATCTATTATTAAAATAGACTGAAACGATGCAATCCAGATCTTCCAACAGCTGATTGGAGTTGCGTTTGGCATGAAGTGGATGGCGCAAAAGACGGCATGCAGTGTTTATATTGACACTCTCTTTCCACATCTGGCAAGTCGCCAGGGCCTGTGTATGTTTGGCTTTATTATATCAATATGAAAGGTGTATAAAACGATCCGCTAAAGGATTATAGAATGGACAAGCCTCTGTCTGAATCAGAAGTAAGCGGGATTCTTTGCGAGTTCGCAGGTAGATACAAAGTTGAAGACATGGATAGATACCGTATGCGTGAGGAGGCTTCTATTGCCTCAGAACTCACAAAGTCGAACCTATCGGTTATTGCGAAGTCACCGATATCTCTGAAGAGGACATGTCTTGATGACTCGAGTCGAAGCGCTGATGTGACGGGTTGTTTGAAAATCTCGATTGGTCCTACGGATCCCAGAGTAACCTCATCATTGGAGTAGGCTGCAGTGTGCTGCTTAAAAGTTCTCCTGATGAAAGGGGACATAGATATAGTTCTTATTCAGAATAGGTTTATGGTAATATGTAAAGTAGTTCTAGCCTTTGCTTAACTACATCTGCTTCGCAGTTCAGGTATGTTCTGATGGCAGCACGCATGATTAGGTGATATTGTACTGCTCAGGGCCATCTCGTTTGGAGAGATTGTGGCGGCGTCTATGGCCGTTTTCGAAGTTTTAAGAACACAGATGTCCAAGGTCTTTATTGCAGGTTGATTTCTGAGTATATTTAATACCAATATTTGGTTGGAACATTACTTCAGCGCCAATTCACCACCTCTCTTATTGCATATTTCAGCCTGAAAAACACTAACAATGATTAGGTTATTCTCGCTAGTTCGAATTTTCCAGATCTTTAGAATATACTGCCGAACCCATTTGCTCCATTCATGGTCTCTGGCAAAGTGTAAATCCACTACGTTAGGCACATTTGGCATTATTTTGAGACGGACACTGTGAGGTATCTTTTTCGGACCACAGCGGGATAGCTCGCGCCCGCACAGGCCGTTGTCTGCAGCTGACTGGTTTGGCAAAATGTCTAAGCTAATAGTGCGAATCTGAATTAAGGGAATCTGT
>PGFW01062065.1:0-13353 GCA_003123925.1 Haematobia irritans | reverse complement strand
TTTCTTTTTGTTTTTCATAATATATTTTCTCAGAAATTTCACAAGATACACATCTCTCATCTATTGTTGTACCTTGTCAATTATTCATTGTCTATTTTTAATGACCGTTAATAATTAATAATATGAATTATTTTCATACCTTAGCTGATTAAAAACAAAAAAAAAAACCAAATTCACTCCCCCTTAATAACGTTAATCAAATATTTTATATGCCTTTTAAATATGTACATTATAACTTTTATTATAATAAAATAATAATAACGTGTATATACCATACATAAAACTTAATAATGCATGTGTGTCTATACAAATGTATGAATTTGTATAGACACACATTTGTGAATTTTAACACATAATATAATTATGTGTATGATTATGTTTCGTTTTTCCGTGAATTAACAACATTTTTGTCGCTCTGTGTTTTTGGTTTTCGTTGTCACAGTTGTTCTTTTAACAGGAGAAGAATCCAAAGTTAATTAACTTTAAAATTGACATTTTTAATGGACTCGCTCAACCTTAAAATTATTTAAGTACAACACATAAATGTCCTCGAACATTGTAACATAAAGCGATAATAATAAAAGCAGATACATGGGCACAAGGGTAGATCGTTTAGTTTATATTAAAGTTATTATACCCTGCGCCACACTGTGGAACAGGGTATTATAAGTTGCAGTGCATATGTTTGCAACACCCAGAAGGAGACGAGATAGACACATGGTGTCTTTGGCAAAAATGCTCAGGGTGGGCTTTTGAGTCGATATAACGATGTCCTGTCCGTCTGTCCCTGAACACATTTTTGTAATCAAAGTCTAGGTCGCAGTTTTAGTCCAATCGACTTCAAATTTGGCACAAGTATGTGTTTTGGCTCAGAATAGATCCCTATTGATTTAAGAAATCGCTTCAGATTTAGATATATCCATAATATATATTTCGCCCGATATGACGATATGGACTATATGGCCCCACACACAAAAATTAATTTATCCAATTAATTTTTTAATTGAAATGTCTTCAATCACAGAAATTATAGTATCAATTAAAAACTTAATTGACAGTCAATTAAAAACTTAATTGATACAATTAAAAAATTAAAAATTGATACTATTAATTTGTGTGATTGATTTTCATTTCAATTAAACAATTTGTTGAATCAATTAAATTTTTAATTGAATATTTTTTAAAACTCAATTAAGATTTTAATTGGAAAAATTTGCGTAAAATTTTTTTCTGTGCAGAAAGAAGCCAGAGTTTTCCTTAAAATGTTGCACAAGAAGAACAATTAGTACTATAGTCAAGTGTGCCAAATTTTATTAAAATCGGTTCAGATTTAGATATAGCTCCCATATATATCGTTCGCCCGATTTACACTCATAACATATGACCACAGTGGCCAATATTTTACTCCGATTTAATTGAAATTTTGCACAGGGAGTAGAATTAGCATTGTAGCTATGCGTGCCAAATTTGGTTGAAATCGGTTCAGATTTAGATATAGTCCATATATAGAGCTTTCGCCCGATTTCCACTCATATGACCACAGAGGCGAATTTTTTGCTCCGATTTAGTTGAAATTTTGCACAGGGAGTAGAATTAGCATTGTAGCTATGCGTGCCAAATTTGGTTGAAATCGGTTCAGATTTAGATATATTCCCCATATATAGCTTTCGCTCGATTTACACTCATATGACCACAGAGGCCAATTTGTTGCTTCGATTTAGTTGAAATTTTGCAGAGGGAGTAAAATTATCATTGTAGCTATGCGTGCCAAATTTGGTTGAAATCGGTTCAGATTTAGAAATAGCTCCCATATATAGCTTTCGCCCGATTTACACTCATATGACCACAGAGGCCAATTTTTAACTCCCATTTAGTTGAAATTTTGCACAGGGAGTAGAATTAGCATTGTAGCTTACACGCAGAGAAGGAATATGATCACCCCAACCCATGTTCCAAGAGCAAAATGTTACATTTTCACGGAAAACATGTTGCATGTTTGTCGAAACCATGTTCTTTTCTCGGAAATTATGTATCTGATTTCGGAAAGCATGTTATGTTTGACGAGAAAAGAATATTTTTACGTCAAAAATGCTACATGGTCGCTGTAAAAAAGTAACATGGTGCTCTTGAAACATGTTTGAGGTGATCATATTCCTTCTCTGGGTGTATGCGTGCCAAATTGGTTGACATCGGTTCAGATTTAGATATAGCTCCATATATATGTTTTTATGATTTCGAACAAAAATGGCAAATACCAAAAATTTTCCTTTGTAAATCGTCACTGCTTAGTCGAAGTATGTAAAAATGACTCTAATTTTCCTAAACTTCTAATACATATATATCGAGCGATAAATCATAAATAAACTTTTGCGAAGTTTCCTTAAAATTGCTTCAGATTTAAATGTTTCCCATATTTTTTTACTAACATTGTGTTCCACCCTAGTGTATTAGCCGACTTAAATTTTGAGTCTATAGATTTTGTAGAAGTCTATCAAATTCTGTCCAGATCGAGTGATATTTAAATGTATGTATTTGGGACAAACCTTTATATATAGCCCCCAACACATTTGACGGATGTGATATGGTATCGAAATTTAGATCTATAAAGTGTGCAGGGTATAATATAGTCGCCCGCCGACTTTAGCTTTCTTACTTGTTTTAATTTTTAATTTTGATTTAGACTTAATTACATTAATTTATAATTCTAATGTTAATGTTAATTTTAATATTAATTTTAATTTTAATTTAGATTTAAATTTACTTCAATTTTAATTCTAATGTTAATTTTAATTTTAATATTAATTTAAATTCAATTTTAATTTCCGCCTTTAATTCCTAATAAACCGACACCCCCTAATATGTTATAAGCATACTTTCATTATTACATTATTAGCACATAGATAAACCCACAAAGGTTTCGAGAGTTTGCCACCAAAAAGGGAGACATTTCGTATAGCCGATATTCTCTGTCACCTTTAACGGTTATGCTATCATACAAACACGAAATCATAAAACATACACTCCCACATGTGGTGTAATCATCAGATGACAATGTTACGCCATAGAAACTGGTTGTGTGTGTAAATAGAGTCGAAGGAATTTTTAGCTAAGACTTCATGTAACACAACATAAACACTTTCTCAATGAGAGATATTGGTAAAGAGAAAATCATACCACCCCTCCCTCCTACCAACATCAAAACATATAACAACTGCTGCTACGTAGTTAGCGTTGGAACACTACTTGCGCCTCCAGTAAAATTATGTACCAACTGTTGAGCTTCCGTTTCCGCTTAAGAAAAGCACATGACAATGACGAACAAAGAATGTGAGTATTTGGGGTGGGCTTAAATTACGCCGGTGGCAAAGCGTGTAGATATGTGTTTAAGAGCAAAGGTTCTGAAGATCCTGCTGGTAATGTCGGTGACCATTGTTGTGATAGCACAACTAAGGCACAACACATTCCATTTTCTTTAATAATTTTCTATGGGGAGGGAGAACTTTATGAATGGTCCATTTAAAGCTAAAGCTGTCATCCAACATCTTTCACCCCCAATGCCTTCAAAATCGAAAAAAAACGACCATGATGATTATTATAAAGAAGTTGATAACGATAAATGCCTTCAAAACAAAGAGACATAATCATCACATATTGACCAAAGCCACAGAAGCCCAATTGTTATGTGTGCCTGTGTGGGTGAGTGTGAATTTATGCCAGTATAGTCAGTGCGGGAATGCTGGTCCCCTTTCGTGAAAACATTCTCTCATGCCATGCAATAACTTGTAGGCATGTTAGAATTTTACATTTGAGGCACGATATACCATAGATGAAGAGGCTTGGTGAGGTCAAAATGATGTTTGGCTATACATTATACCTCCACACATCGTGGTCAGATTAGTTTTGTGTGGCCCATGCAACATTAAATCAAATAAAAAAGCACACACTCACAACAAAATATTTTTGCCGGTACTGTATAGTGGCGGCTTATAGTATGGTGTTTGTTATGGTTTTATATTTATATCTTTATTTTGTGTTAACAATAGGCGCCCAATCGATAAAAACTGTGGGGCTAAACGATACAAAATTCTTTTTGGTAGAAATACTTGCACTGAAAAAAATTACGTGATAGTAAAGATTACGCAATCTAAATTTTATGATGCGGAATTACAAAATTTAAGGACAAAATTCTTAAAATAATGAAAAATTTTAATTAAAATAAAGTTTAAAAATCTTTCTTCAAAATTTGTTTTTTACATTAAATTTAGACACAAATTCTGTGTAAATTTTATCGGTCCCTGCCGTTATAGTGCTATGTCTTTGAACTAAGGTCAATTGTTCCTATAATTAGTTAATAATTAAATTAAGAACACATGTTTTGATTTAAAGAAAATTTCGTCCTTAAAAATTAACTGAAATATTGAAGTCCTTAGGATTAAGGATAAAATTGATTCAAAATATAGGCTAAGAAGTTTATTTTGAGGAACCCATATCGGAAACAAGCTGAGCTGCCTGGGCAGCGACTCCTTGACTCTTTCGCTTACAGCCTGGCTTCCATATGAATGCGCTTTTACATTTTGATAAAATCTGACGACTTCACTTTCGAATCAAGGTAACGAGCTAATAGATAAGAGAAAAGTTTCAAAAATTATATTTCTGCAGGCGTTCCATAGTTGAGAATCCAAAATAATTTTACTTCGAGATTAATTACAAATATTCCTTTCTGGAGGTATTTTCTAATGTCAGAAATAAAGTTTTGAAAATTTTCTATAGAAATAAATTTTGACACAATTTTCTATATGAAATAAAAGTTTGAGATAAAATTTTTATATGTAAGGAAATTTACAAATTTCTAGAAATAAATTTCTTAATTTCATAGAAATAGAATGTTTGAAAAATTTCTATAGAAATAAATTGTGAAATATTTATGTAAAAAAAAATGCAAAATTTTAGATAAATCAAATTTTGACACAAAATTTCTATAGAAATAATAATTCGAAAAAATTCGTTCTTTAAATAAAAGTTTTGGTAAAATTTTCTATAGAAATAAAGATTTTGCAAATTTTAGAAATAAAATTTTCGAACAAAATTTCTATTTTAGAAATAACATATAATCTGTCTATAGAAATATGTCCTCTTGGAGAAAAATTTTATGTAAAACATTTTCCAATTAGAAAATAATTTTGACAAAAATTGTCTATACCAAATAAAATTTTGAACGCAAAGATTAGTCTATAGAAATAATAAAATCGAAAAAATTTTCTAAAAATAAATTTACAAAATCTTTCGACAAATCATAGAAAAAATTTTGCACTAAAAGATCTTTTGAAGAAAAAATTTTTTTCTATTTATTTGACAAAATTTGTTATAGAAATCAAATTTCGAAGAAAATTTTGTCCCCTATTGACAATATAATTTTGACGTAAATTTTTCTATAGAAATAAAATTCGAAAATTTCTTCTAAAGACAATATTTTGCTAAATCTATGAAATAAATTTTTCAGAAAATTGTTTCTACAGATATAAAATTTTGAATCAAAAATTTTTAGGGATATAAAACTCGACAGAATTCTTCTATAGAATATATGTTTTGAGAAAAATCTTCTATAGAAATTAATTTTAAAATAAAATTTTTGACAAAATTGTCTATTACAAATACAGTTTTGACCAAAATTTACTATATGAAATAGAGAATTCGCAAAAAATTTTCTAAAAGAAATAAAAGTTTTGACAAAATTTTTTGGTAATAGAAATATAAATTTTCAGAAATTATCTTTAAAAAAGAGAAAAGTTTTGACAAAGAATTTTTCTATTAGAAATAAAATTTTGAAAAATTTTTCTATAGACAACAATACATTTTGTGAAAATCTTCTAATATAAATTAGAATTTTGACAACATTTTCTATAGAAATCAAATTTTGACAAAAATTGTCTATAACTAAGATAAAATTTAGGACGAAAATTTTCCTATAGAAATAAAATTTCTACAAAAATTTTCAAAAACAGCGAAATAAATTTTGACAAAAATTTTCCTATAGAAAGTAAAATTTGTGAAAAATTTTTTATGAGGCAATCTTCTATATAAATTAAATTTGACAACATTTTCTATAGAAATCAAAATTTTGACAAAATTGTCTATACAAATATAAATTTTGACCAAAGATTTCTATTAGAAATATAAATTCGAAAAAATTCTAAAGGAAATAAATTTTTGACAAAAATTTTCTATAGAACTATAAATTTTGCAGAAAATGTTTCTTTAGAAATAAAGTTTTGAGCAAATTTCTATCGATAATAAAAATTTGAAAAAAAATTTTCTAAATAGAAATAACATTTCGATCAAATGCTGGCCTTCGAATTTTCGGATAACGAGCAATGAAGTACGAGAAAACAAAATATTGTATTTCATGCAGGACGCAGTTTTTCGGAAGAAATTCTACCAAAAAAGTTTTAGATTTTTTACTTCGTGATGTTTTGGTAGATTTGACGAAATATTCCGCTCTCCAACTAGGAGGTACTTCAATAAATATTCTGTAGAAATAAAATTTTGAACAAAAATTTTCTATAAAATAAAATTTTGGTAAAATTTTCTATAGAAATAAAATTTTGGTAAAATTGTCCATAGAAATAAAATTTTGACAAAATTTTCTATAGATATAAACTTTTCTATAGAAATAAAGTTCTGACAAAATTTCCTAAAGAACTAAAGTGTTGACAAAATTCTCTATAGAAATAAAATTTTGACAAAATTTTCGTATAGAAAATAAGAATTTTGACAAAATTTTCTATAGAAAAATAAAATTTTTGCAAAAAATTTTAATGTAGAAAATAAAATTTTCAGGAAAAAAATTTTCTTTAGAAATAAAGTTTTGATAAAAGTTTTGATGTAGAATAAGAATTTTAAACAAAATTTTATGTAGAAATAAAATTTTGACAGAATTTTCTATTATGAAATATAATATTGAGAAAATTTTCTTTTGAGAATAAAGTTTTGGTAAAAATTTTCTATAGAAATGAAAATTTTCAGAAAATTTCTTTAGAAAATAAAGTTTTGACAAAATTTTCTACAGAAATAAAATTTTGATCAAAATTTTTTTAAGGAAGTGAACTCGACAAAATCCTCATATACAAATAATATTTTGAGAAAAGAATAAAAAATAATTGGCCACAATTCCTCATCAGCATCGCTCATACTTGCAGCAAAACTATCAAACCAATTTAATCAAGAAATAAATTCAGGCAGTTCACATAAACTGCAGCAAGGTGAACCCACTTGAACCTTCCGAAACAAACAAATTGCTTAAAAAGAAACACAACAAACAATAACAAAACAAAACGAAATGAAAAAAAAGAGGAAGCAACGCTCAAAATAAACCGCACCAACTGCACTCAAATCTGATGATTTGGATGTGTGGCAAAAGGAAAAGAGAAATGTTTGTTATGAATTTATTTCGGCTATAAGCGGCTATCATAAAACCTTTTTTCGGAGGTTCAAAAGTGTGGTTCACCTTGGGTTTATAGAACTGCCCCTGAATTTATTCTGATAATTGGTTTGATAGTTTTTTTCTGGGCAATAATAGAGTTGATGCTGATGAGGAAATGTGGTAATTCCCGAAACGTGCGTCCATTACCATCCATCTTGCAAGTTTATAGGGGTTTGTCCTAAATAAATTTGACAAACAATTCTTTTCCTCGGTTGGTTAGCTACACTGTTGTTTAGGTCAATTGCATGGTTTTTAAGCTTGAAATAAAAAAAAACAACAACAAGAATAAAATTTTGAACAAAATTTTCTAAAATAGAAATAACAATTTTTGACCAACATTTTCTAATAAGAAATGAAAATTTTTTGACAAAATTTTTTCTAATAGAAATAAAATTTTTTAGCAAAAATGTCTATGAAATAAAATTTTTTACAAAAATATTCTAGTAAGAAAATAGAAGATTTTAAAACAAAAATTTTCTATAGAATAAAATTTGACAAAAATTTTGTATAGAAATAAGAATATCCAAAATTTTTCTATACCAATAAGAATTTCAAAAAAAAAATCTATAGAAATAAGATTTTGGGCAAAAAAATTTCTATAAAATAAAATTATTCAAGATTTTGGGGGATACAAATAAAATTTTAACCAAAATTTTCTTATAGGAAATAATAAGTAGTGAAAAAATTTTGCAAAAAATAAAATTTTGACAAAATTTTCTGAATAGAATAAAATTTTGACAAAATTTTCGCTAACTAAAATTTTGCAAAAATTTTATGTAGAAATCAAGTTTGACAAAAATATTTCAATAGAAATAAAATTTTGACTAAAATTTCTATAGAAATATAAATTTTGACGTAAATTTCTATAGACATAAAATTTGACAAAATTTGGCTATAGAATTGGAATTTTTTTCTCCTAATTTAAATTTGGTGCTTTGCCACGATGTTGGGCCTGTCCATTGATTTTTTCTATTGGCCTCTTATATTCGCAAGCCAAAGGTGTTACAGGTGTTCTCCGACCATTAAGTATGAGATGCCCGGTCCTACGTTGAGACCCTCCTACTCTCCATTCCGTTCAATAAAAGTTTCCAAGTCCCAAAAATTGCATTTCCTTTACATTGAACAATAAACAAAGGAAGCATAGTCTGCTTCTCTCTTTTCTCTCGCTCTCTTTACACCTTGCAAAAGAAATACACACATTCACATGCTCTCCAATTTCTCCGTGAAAGCTTTTTGCACCTGCTATAAAAGAGCTCTCTGTGTCGACCAATAGACAAACAAAGGGATTTCATATGCCAAATGTAATGTTTTGGTTTTTATATATGTTCTGGGAGTTTTGTTTTTCATGAAGGATTTTCACAACATTCCGGCCTGTGACCGAAGGGAATGCTTGCAAGAGGACTTTTCACATTATTCAGTTGTATTTGAATCTTCGTGCGGTATGAACGATGAAGACGGAACGTTCGATGCTCCTTGAAAAAAAAAATGATAGAAAAAAATAAAAATAAACGTTAAATGAAAAGAAAAAACCAAAACAATATGAAACAAAAACACTTGAAAAAAAAATACAGGCAGCATTTGGCGGCGACGTGTTTTTCTTCTAAGGAAGTTTACCTTGTTTTTCTAGCCTATTTTCTATGTATGGCAAATATTTAAATGGTGGCAGAACCAAGCTGTATAAAAATTAAAAAAAACAAAAATTATATACATACATGCAAAATTAAGAATGTGAAAAGAAATAAAATATAATAATCTATAATAGAATTTCTGCAGAAGAATATAATAGAAGTGACGAAAAACATAAACAAATTCCGGCAAAAAAAAATATATATATAATAAACATAAAAAAAATAAAATTATCAATCATTTGAAATGAATAAAATATTTTGCTATACATCTGCTATTAAATTAATGTTTATAATTATTAGACCAATTAAAAATTCTGCATTAAAGTGTTAAACTAGTAGATTTATTTGTGATGTGCGTGTGTGTTTAAATGTGGCGGCGTAGTATATTGGTGTTATTTTATTATCTTAAAAAAAAAATTTTAAATAAGAAAATCTAAAGAAAATAATATAAAGTAACCATACAATATGTATATAAAAAATTATCATATTAAAAATTTGGTTATATGTATTGTGCCCTGGCAATTGCTACATATAAAATATTTGGAGTTTGGTCGATTAGCAAAAAAAGTCTAATCAATACACTTTAAATTTTAATACCCGGATATAACAAGACTCTTCGAAAAAATGTAAAGCACATGCCTTTGGATTAAGAATTAATAGTATTGTTTTAAAATTAATTTATACCACACTGTAAGTGTCGCTAGGTACAACAGAAAAAAATATCATCCAAAAATTATTTAATAATTGAATACATTTAACTTTTTAATCAAGATGATTATAATTAAGTTAATTATGGTAATTGATTGAGAATTTTTAAAAATTAAAAAAAAAAAAAAAAAAATGATGAACTTTTTAATCCAATAGTCGAAGGACTAAGTCCAATGGCAACAAGTATATACGGCCGTGAAATTCCGGCCAGGCCGAAGCTTATGTAATTACGCCCTCTCACCACTGGATTGCGTAGAAACTTCTTATCTGAAGTCTGGTCATCCAATCGAATAACTTCGACGTTTGCGGTAACACTTGCCGATGGCAAGGTATCTTAAAAAACTTCCTAACAACCCTGTAATAAAGGTTTGATTCTTTTGCGAGGTTAGGAATTTTTCATGCATTAGTAATTTGACAGATCACGTGGGATTTCAGACATGGGTGTCAAAGAGAAAGATGCTCAGTTATGCTTTGACATTTCATCATGAATACGCGCCGAACGATCTGCCACACGTCGAATTTTCAGTGCAAAAAATGGGCCCTAGATAAAGTTGGCAGAAAATCCGCTTTTTTTATGACAAATTCTTGTTCACGGATTGAGGCTGCATTTCTGGTTGAATGGATACGTAAATAAAGCAAAATGCCCGGCATTTGGAGTGGAAGTAGCAACCAGAAGCCGTTCAAGAAACTGCCCATAGCATCCGCGAAAAATGCACTGTTTGGTGTGGTTTGTAACGCTGTGTGGAATCATTGGAACGTATGTTTTTCAAAGAATGCTGTTGGACGGCAGACGGTTTACGTGTGATGGCGAGTCGCTATCGTTCGAAATGCTAACAAACTTTTTGTTGTCCAAAATGGAAGAACTGAACTTGGTTGACATTGTTGGTTTTCAACCAAGATGGGCGGCTACAAATGCGCAACAGCTCGCGATTCTATGGCCATTTTGAGGGAATAACTTCGGAGAACAATTCATCTCAAGAAAATGGACCGGATAAGTTGGCACTCAAGATCATAGGATTTGACGCCTTTTAGACTAATTTTTTTGTGGGCTAATACGTCAAAGTCTAAAAGTCTACGAAAATCAAGCCAGCAACTATTCCAGCTTTTGGAAAGACAAACATTTCCGAAGAAAGTTCGGGGCTATTCCGGCCGAAATGCTCGAAAAAGTTGCCCAATAATTGGACTTTCCGAATGGACCACCTAAGACGCAGCCGCGGTCAACATTTAAATGAGAATTATCCTTCAAAAAGTAAATGTCATGGACCTCAATCCTAAACGTGTTCAAATAAAGAACCGATGAGAAATTTTGCAGAACTTTATGCTTTTTTTTTTTAAAAAGTTATCAAGCTCTTAACAAATCACCCTTTATATACCACATAGTTCCATAACGTGTATAGTATTAAATCTTAAAAAAGGCCGATTAAGATAACTATATAATTAAGTTTAAAGTTTCTATAGAAATAAATTTTGACAAAATAAAATTTTGACAATATTTTTCTATAGAAAATAAAAATTGGAAAATTTCTATAGAAAATAAAAATTTTGACAAAATGTTTCTATTAGAATAAATTAAAGTTTTTGACAAAATTTTCTATGGAAATAAAATTTTTGAACAAAATTTTCATATAGAAATAAAATTTTTGACAAAATTTTTTTATAGGGAAATAAAATTTTTGACAAATTTCCTATAGAAATAGAATTTTTGGCTCGAGTGGCACCATGTTATGAACCGATATGGACCAATTTTTGTGTGATTGGGGATCAGCTATATATAACTATAGACCCATATGGACCAATTTTGGCATGGTTATTAGCGGCCTTATACTAACATTTCAACCGGATCGGATGACTTTTGCTCCTCCAAGAGGCTCCGGAGGACAAATCTGGGGATCGATTTATATGGGTGGCAATATATAATTATGGACCGACATGAACCATTCTTGCGATGGTTTGTTAGAGACCAATACTACTAAACCATGTACCAAATTTCAACAGGATCGGAATGAAAATTTGCTCCTCTAAGTGGCTCGCGGGAGGTCAAATCTGGGGATTGCGGCTTATATGGGGGCTTATATATTAATGGGGCCGATGTGGACGCAATTATTTGCATGGTCATTAGAGAACATATACCATAGCACCATGTAGCATAATTTCACCCGGATCGGATGAATTTTCGCTCCTCCAAGATTGGCTCTGGAGTTCAAATCTGGGTTCGGTTTATATGGGGGCTATAATATAATTATGGACCGATATCGAGCATTTGGCACTGTTTGTTAGATCCCATATACTACCTCCACGTACCAAATTTCAACCGCGGAATCGGATGAATTTTGCTGCCTGCTATAGTGGCTTTCCGGAAGGTCAAATCTGGGGATCGGCTTAATATGGGGCTATGATATAATTATGGACGGGCGATATCGAGCAAGTTTTTTTGCATGGTCATTTAGAGAATCATATACCAACACCATGTACCAAATTTCAGCCGGATCGGATGAAATTTACTTTCACTTAGAGGCTCGCAAGCCAGAATCGGGGGATCGGTTTATATGGGGGCTATATGTAATTTATGGACCGATATGGACGGGCAATTTTTGCGATGGTGTGTTTAGAATGAGCCATATGCATACTTACCCCCATGTTACCAAATTTCAGCCGGATCGGATGAAAATTTGCTTTCTCTTAGAGCAATCGCAAGCCAAATTTGGGGTGCCGTTAATATGGGGGGCCTATCGTAAAATGTGGATCCGATTATGGCCCATTTGCAATACCATCCGACCTAATGAATAACAAACTACTTTTGTGCCCAAGTTTCAGTCGATAGCTTTGTTTCGTTCGAAAGTTAGCGTGATTTCAACTGACGGACGGACCGGACGGACATGATCAGAATCGACTCAGAATTTCACCGGCACGACCCAGAATGATATATACTTTATGGGTGTCTTTAGAGCAATATTTCGATGTGTTACAAACGGAATGACAAAGTTTAATATATCCCCAATCCTATGGTGGAGGGTAATAAAAATTGATTGAAAATTTTTAACTTAAAAATGTATTTCAAGCAAGTAAAGTTTTTAATCGAACTGAAAACAATAAAATCAGTTAAGAATGTTTTGAAAAATAGGTTACGTTTTTTAAATAGAAAATTAATTGAGTTTTGCGATCAAAATCAAATAATTTTTAATTGAATTAATTAAAAATTAATTGAAATCCCGCTATGAAATTCAATTAATTTTTTAATCAAGTATTTTTTTAATGTCTAATTAAAACGTGTGATTGAATACTATAGATTTTCGTGATAGAAGACATTTCAATTTAAAAATTTTTTAATTGGGTCAATTAATTTCCGTGATTGATTCAGAAAAAAAAGAAAAATAATTTTGTGTTTAGTCAGTTATAGCCCAACAAAACGCGTCGCCTAAGAATGGAATGGCATTTTCTTTGTTTTTCGCGTGGCCGCGAAGTTTTTGTCTGCCAAATCGGATCAGGCTTTTTATAGGGCTGAATTCTAATTGTATGTGTTATGGTCGCTGCACAATT